>CM077238.1:20623377-20783377 GCA_039654775.1 Spinibarbus caldwelli
CTCCTGGGAAAACTAGGTTGCTGTTGGAAGAGTTGTTAGTGAGGCCAGAAGGGGGTGCTCACCCTGTGGTCTGTGTGGGTCTTAATGCCCCAGTATAGTGACGGGGACACTATACTGTCAAAAAGCACCATCTTTTGAATGAGACATTAAACTGAGGTCCTGACTTTCTGTGGTCATTAAAAATCCCATGGCACTTCTCGTATAAAGTAGGGGTGTAACCCCAGTGTCCTGGCCAAATTCCCTCCACTGGCCCTTGTCGTTCATGGCCTCCTAATAATTTATTGGTTTATTGGTGTTTGTCTTTTATTTTTATATTTTCCCTTGTTTCATGTTCTTGTCATGTGTTCCTTGCCCCTCATGTGATCATGTCATGTGCTAGTCTTGTCTGTGTGTCATATTCTCATTGGTTGTCTCAATCATGTGTCTTGTTTCTCATTGGTTGGTTATTGTCATGTGATCCTTATTGTTTGGTATTTATAGCCCTCATGTTGCCATTGTCTCTCATTGAGTATTATCCCTGTAACCTCTGTTGGTGAGTTCTTGCTTTTGTTTACACCAAGTCTGTTCATGCCATGCCAAGTCAAGTCAAGTCAAGTCAAGTCAAGTCAAGTCAAGTCTTTGTTTATTGTTTGGACACTTTTTGGATTAAATAAAGCTGCGCTTGTGTTCTCACTACACTCGTCTCCAGTGGACTCTTTTTACATTTTGCCACAGTTCTTCTGGATTTAGTCTGTCTCAGTTTGTTCTTCATGACATTATTATTAATATTCTAATATTCTAATATTAAAATGATTAGAACAATTGGCATATTTAAGAGGTTTCAGTTGTTTTTGTTGAATTGGCCATTACAATACCCATAAAACTAATGAAATATTTACAAAGTCATCTGTATGCTCTATAAACCTTAGAATAGAGCTATCATAAGGAGATTTAGGTCATTTTCCTTACAAAAAAACAAAAAAAAAAAACAAGCTAGGCCTATTTCACTGTCAATCAGTACATTTACATGGACAACGATATTCCAATTTTCACACAATTAACACAATACTCTGATTAAGAATTTACCTTGTAAACAGAGATTTTGATTACCTTAATCTGGCTAAAGTCACACTCGAAGTAAACACAAATTAAGACGTGGAGTATTCCTATTTTAGTCGTATTATTGAAGTGCAGCATAGATATGTACACACCTTAATCACACTATTACCATCATGTAGGACTTTTCGCCACATTTTACAACAGGATATACACATGGCAGTGGTCAATCGTTTGACGACAAACAAAAGAGCATGGCTTCAACATCACCATCGTCTGTTTGGACGTATAGCATTACAAATAATTAACTACCCCTGAAGCTTTCGTAAAATTAAAAATGAAACACCCAAAACTGTATGGCATCATAACAAAGATAAACTATATGTTTATACGTGAAATTCTGGAGGGGACGTCAGATGGCATCACGTGGGACGTAATGACTTGTGCCATTAATGTAAAAACGAGAACATGAAAGGAATATTCTAAAAGCAACTCATGTAAACACCTTAATCAAAATATTGTCTAATTCACAATCATGTTCCTTCATAGAAGAAGCCAAATTACTTGTGTAATCTTTGTCAGGTGTAAGCGTGGTTAAACTGATGGTGATGCAAGAGTCTTAGGACACAGCTGTGTGATTCTTTTGAATGTACAAGGCCTATCCTGCTCATTAAGTGATTGGTAACATCAGGGTTTTGTCACTGAGGCCACACTACCAATTGGAATAAATTCAAAGCCTCTAGAAATGTCTTGAAGCACATTGTACTCTTTGAACATGGCTAAGTGAGCAACGGGTTCGAATAAAGGCCCTTTTTGATGCTGGCTGGAGTTACCGCCACATAGCCAAGGACGTGAGATGCAGTCCAAACACTGTAAAGTACACTTTAGACTGCCATGATGCCACCAATTCACACCAGAACCGAAAGGGGAGAGGTAGAAAAAAGAAACTTTCAGACAGACAAGTGAAACATCTCAAAATTCTCAGTCTTAAGGATTAAAGAAAGACCTCACGAGAACTGCATGACGAGATGAACACCACAATAACTAATGGTGTAACAGTCAAGAACTGTGTCGGAAACTGGGAGAAGAAGGACTGGAAGAATAGCAGAAAAGAAACAATTACTGAAAGAGAAAAATAGAGTGAAATGCCTGAAATTTGCAAAAGAACAAGAAATGGACAAAGGAAGATTGGTACAAAGTGTTGTCCAAGTTTGAACAGTTTGGCAACAAGCGAAGAGTGTATGTCGATGGAAGGGGAGAGATATAAAAATTAGTGTCTCTTGCCAACAGTTAAACAGAGAGGGGGTTAGTATTCAGGGGTGCCATTTCAGCCTCAGGAGCAGGTGACTTAGTGAAAATTAACCCTTGTACTCCGTTTGTTTGGGGGTGACACCCATACTGTTTGGGGTCTCCAGAGACCCCAGGGACCAAAATGCAATTTTATAACAAAATAATTTTTTTTTTTTTTTTTTTTTTTAACAAATGTAATTTTACTCAGTTTATTAATGTTTTTGCAGTTTTTGGAGGATTTATGATAATATATATATGTGTATATATATATATATATATAGGTTTTTATACAAAAAAATAGCTTTTTATGTAAAATTCACTTTATAAAATACCCGCATTTCTAATTTTAATTCATGGGGATAACATAGCCAATGTGCCATAGTTTAATGCCAAATTGTTTCCATCTATTTGAAAACAAACACTTAATGAAATTTTAACTACAGCCACCAGATGGCTCTAGGGCATTACTCAATGGCTCATTTGGCATCCAAATAGGTATTAATCTTTTCCCAATTTTTTTTTAAATTTATTTTTTATTTTTTATTTAGATTTATGTTAAGAGATTATAAAACCATTATTGTAAAAATATAAAATGACTCTTTGTCAAAGTTTAGCTTCTTTTTTTTTATACTGACATTTTATATATATATATATATATATATATATATATATATATATATATATATATATATATATATAATGTGATAATGTGTGTGTGTGTGTATATATATACAGTATGTGTGTGTGTGTGTACATATATATATATATATATATATATATATATGTACACACACACACATACTGTATATATATATATATATATATATATATATATATATATATTTATTTATTTATTTTGTTTATGTATTTTTTATTTATTTTTTTGCAATTATTACACATGATTAAGTCAAACCTGTATGCGGTGTTATATGTATGTATTAGTGTGTATACGTGTGTGTATGTGTGTGCTCCATCGTGGATGTGCTGTGGTGTCCCTCCATCATTTTCGTGTGTGTTCTTCTTTGTAGCTGATTTTGACTCCAGAGACCCCAAACATGACGAGTGTGACTTTTTTTTTTCTTCACTAACATACAACCAGATATCAATCCAGTTTATTTTTAATTTGTAGAGCTACCAAGTGTTGACAACCGTACAAAGTCTAATGCCATTTAGATAAAGGGAACATTTTTTTTTTTTTTTTTTTTATTATTATTTCAGCAAACGTCATTTGGGGTCAAAAAGACCCCAAACAGTGCACAATGGTTAATGGCATCATGGATAAGAAAGTATACCACAACATTCTGGCGAGGCACAAAGTACCATCTGGGAGTCATCTTATTGGGCCTGGATTTATTTTCCAAGAGGACAATGACCCTAAACATTCTTCTAACTATTGCCGTAACTACCTGCGATGGAAGGAATCTGCTGGAACATTGAAAATGATGGACTGGACCCCTCAAAGTCCGGACCTCAACCCCATCGAGCAAATTTGAGACGTGTTGGAAAACAAATTGGACAGATCTATTGTACATTCAAAGGAAAGCCAAAAACAGTTATTTCTGGTCCTCAAATCTGATTGGCTGATAAGAGTGTGATGTTAGAGTCCAACAGAGCTCCAACAGCCGTTTCACTGTTTGTATCACTCTGCTTGCAGAAGTTGCCATATTTCTCACAGCGAGTGTCATGGTGGATGCCCAAATCCACTATAATTAAAAAAAATAATAATACTGTTTTGTGTCACAAAATGTAGTTTTAATAGATTTTTAGGCGAGAATGAACTTGTTTGGACTTCAAATATGCAGTTTGTTAATAAAGATAACGTCTATTTGAAAATTTGCTTCAACATTTTTAGAGATGTGAGCTCCAGGGCGTTAGCGGGGGTTCAGCGCACATGAACCCACCAAGAGCAAATCAGACATACAATTATTCATTAGATTTAACAAATAATCACAGACCCCCTCACCCAACACCAGACTCTGTGCCGAGATGTCTGTGAATGACCCCCAGGCCACTGGTTACCAGGTAACAAGGACACCTTAGCCAAACCAGATAAACTTTACGACCTAATGGCATGTCGAGAGTTCTCCCTCTCACTACATTTCCCCATAGAAAAAAACCATAATACCCATAAAAATGAAGTCTTCTCTAATTAATTCATTGAAAAAACCTTTCTTTGAATGAACACGCATATCCTCAGGTCATTGTGTATATTATTACTGTTCCTGTATATTGTCTTTTGTATTGTATACTGTTTTATGCATGCTTATGATAGAACCACTCGTTCATGTAATCTTACCTAAACCATGTTTGGTCTCTATGAATTCATATTCTGATGTTCTAAATGAGAGTATATAGACTCTTTTTCTGTTAGTAAACATTGTTACGTTTTCCTGTGGGCAGAGCTTAGGTGGAGGCAGAAAGATTCCCCTGACCGCTTCACTAACGCTAGCTATGAAGTTTGTTTTTTACTGGAGATTTACTGTAGAAAATCCAATTTTAACTGCATATGTAAGGTTACTCGCTGTCCGGGACCGCGATTGTTATTTGAAAAGATTAACTTTAACGGACAAAACCAGATCGGCCGACCTGTACAATCTCACTCAAAGCTTGGACGATCTTGACAGGATTCCCTTCGATTGAGTGACTCACATCTAACGTGAGACATCTAAAGACAGTATAGAAGATGTATATACATTTCAATTTCAGCAGGCAACTATTTTTACAGCTACATTATTATTCCAGGCACAATTAATCACAACAATGTATATACAATTACAAATGATTAAGCATATAAATCATCAGTTTGTTGTTTTACACACATGCACACAGACATTATTTCATACACGACATAGTTGTGTGATGTATAAGAAATCTTTAGACGAACCCATAACAACAAAATACAATACTTTATTGAACCTTTTCAGATAAGAAGTGTGCGCTGCAAAAACAAGCATTTTTGACGATCGTTTCTGTCTGGTCTGCTCGTTTTATCTCGTTTAACCACAGCTGTCGTCGTTTTTTTTGTCTGGCAGTGGCAGCAGGTATGCGATAAAAAATTCTAATTTTAGGCTGTATTACGTCGATTCTGGCACACAACATCACAACAAGATGATATTTTAAAGGGGTGGTTGATTGCGATTTCACTTTTTTAACATTAGTTAGTGTGTAATGTTGCTGTTTGAGCATAAACAGTATCTGCAAAGTTGCAGCGCTGAAAGTTAAACGCAAACAGAGATATCGCTTTTTAAAATTCTGTCAGTTTAATGCCTACAAAAACGACTGGTAAGGGACTACAACGATCTATTTCCCAGGTCCGTAACGTCATGAACCCAGATAAACCCCGCCCCCAGGAACATGCAGCAAAAGAGGCGAGGCCATGCGGCGCTGCTTTAAAGAAGAGGAAGAGAAAACTAAGGTGCACATAAAAATCTATTCATATATGAATCGTGATTCTGTCTTCTAATGATTCTAATGGATTCACAAGTTTCAAAGTCAAAGTTCTAAAGCAACGGTTCTTAATCCTGTTCATTGCGTCGCCCTGCTCTGCACACGCTCTGCTCTGCATCTCTCTCCCTCTCTCTCTCTCATTCAGATCGTCAGATCAGCTCCAACAAACTGTTCCAATGATATACTTATTTTCACATAGCTATGAGAAGCAATATAGACGACGCCACTGTTTACAATACAACCGGTGCACATGCTGCTGAGGTGAGGCGTGGGACGTTTAGATGCACACTCGGCGGTTTAGCGAATCACAACACACTGAGCCAGCAAACCAATCTCAGCTCATCGCGTATTTCTGAGGAAATAATCGAGGCGTTTATCAGAGAAGGGACAGAGCAGTGTGGAATAAAGGTAAATTATGTGAAAAATAATGTGTTTCTTAAAAAAATCAAGCATGAAAACGTTAGACTGCACCCCATAAACACAATCAAGCCTAGCAAAAAACAGTTAACCACCCCTTTAAGCTCCTTTTGTAGCCGAATCTGTGCTGGATTGAATTGGCCACCTCCAGTTTTACCTTTGTTTTGCCTCCACCTGTCCACCTATCCACCGCTGTGACGTAATTGTGACGTCGGCCCTAAAAGGGTCTTTATTATATGTTGATACTTATGCAACATATTAGTGTTTTAAAAATCTTTAGTAGTCTTTGCATTAACACCCAATTCAGTTACATATGGAAAACACCATGCTTGAAGACAAAGAGTCATAAACTTTCCCTCCAAAATTTCAAGACACCATTGGCTCTTTGATCCCCCAGAGGTGTGACCTCGACAGAAAATAAAGGCCTCACATCAGTGACCCTCCTCTCAGTCTGCGGTTCTTTTAGATCCTAAGAGGATGAGGATGATGAGCTAGAACTCTTCTGGACCCATAAGTTTGTGCCAGGCTGTGGCCTTGTCTTTCCATTCACCAACGATCCCCGGATTTCAGCTAGGTCTCTCTCTCAGCTCTTCGCTCTTTTTCACTTTCCACCGGGGAAGAAACTCCCAATCACCATGGACTCAAAATAACATCTTTGGAGTTAATCACCCCTCAAACCCGGAAGAACATGATTGCAATTCCAACACCACCAAACCTTCAAACCATCAAGATTTTCATCCGAGACTGCATCCAGGCACTCGGTTAACGACCAAGGCAATGCAAGTGTCGTACATTTAACTAAACAAAACAAAGGTTTAGTTTAAGCTGTAGACCCTGTTGTAAAAAGGCGCTGATGGTTTCTGCTCAGGTGTGGTTAGCCGACTCATGTTCCATAACTGCATTCATCCACTTCAACTCCCCTTTGTATGTATGCATGAGCGTGAGTGTATGTTTGTTTAGACTAGTTATGTGTTAGTGTTTATTTAATAAAACTTTTGTGCACAAATTACATGAGTTTCTGATTCTGTCACGCTTGTGAATAATGTCCCTTTTACGATTCCGATCTAGTTACATGCTCTAATGCATTAGTATTATAAGAAAGTTATTTTCTGTGGCCACGAAAATATCCTTTCTTAGAATTGATATGAAATTACACTGAATGTTCACTGGATGAACAGTTTAGTTGATGGTAATTTAATTCTGCTACAGTTATTAATGGCAGCTGATATAAATAATTGTAATTAATCATAATTAATTATAATTGTATATGCTCATTTCCCTTTTGAGCTAAACTGTTACAGCAGACTTACCTCGACCAGATCTTCTGGAAATTGTCGCAGGCTCTGATATCTCTATAGTGGTTAAACATGAGATATAATTTGTTTTGGGTAAATCTAACATATTTGGTCTCATTAATCTATTAATGAGATTAATGAAAATGTAAGATGGCGCCGCTCATGGCAGCCTTCGTGGCGTCGTCCGCAGTTGTTTTATGTGTTTGTTAGTTTGTCCTGTCTTTAGTCATATCCCTGCAATCAGTTTCACCAGAGACGAATTGCTGGACATTCGGAAGTACACATCCCCCAATATTTCACCGGATTTCATTTATTCTGATGTTTTGCTGGACATTGTAGTCGGCGGAGCAGTGGTGATGTTCGGACACTTCAGGACGCGCAGACGGGGGAAGTGAGCCGGCGTGCACGTGAAGTTTCATCGGCGGGGATTAAGTACGCCGTTGCCTAGCATCCATCTGGCAAATCTCCGCTCTCTACCCAACAAAATGGACAAACTCCTTCTGCTTTAAACAAGGATTTTTCAAACTCTGCTGCTCTGTGTTTCACGGAAACCTGACTGAACGACGCCATTCCGGACAGCGCACTTCATCTGCCGAGCTTTCAGTTGTTTAGAGCAGACCACAATGCAGAATCAACGGGGAAATCGCGTGGCGGCTGGACGTACTTTTACATCAATGAAAGGTGGTGTACAGATGTAACAGTGTTAAAGAAGATGTGCTGTTCAGATCTAGAAACGCTTCATTAACTCTAAACCTTTCTACTTGCTGCGGGAGTTTCACTCGTTCATTCTGGTGAGTGTTTACATTCCACCGCAAGTGTACGTGAGCTCAGCTTTACAGAAACTAGCTGATCTGATCACAGACACAGAACAACAACACCCGGACTCTCCTTTAATCATTCTCGGGGACTTTAATAAAGCAAATCTCTCCCGTGAACTGCCAAAATACAGACAGCATGTTACATGTCCCACCAGAGACAGAGACAGAGAGGATCACTGTTACACAACAATAAAGGATGCATATCACTCTGTTCCACGTGCAGCTTTAGGACTCTCTGACCACTACCTGGTTCATCTTATACCAACCTACAAGCAGAAACTGAAATCTGTTAAACCTGTGGTAAAGACTGTAAAGAGAAGGACCAACGAGACAGAGCGCATTTTACAAGCCTGTCTCGACCTTACTGATTGGAGTGTTTTTGAGGCTGCTGCAAATGATCTGGACGAGCTCACAGAGACTGTCACTTCATATATCAGTTTCTGTGAGGATATGTGCATTCCTACCAGGACTCAATTAACCTACAACAATGACAAACCATGGTTCACTGCAAAACTCAGACAGCTCCGTCATGCCAAAGAAGATGCTTACAGGAAGGGGGATAAAGTCTTCTATAAACAGGGCAAATACACACTGGAAAAGGAGATCAGAGTGCAAAGAGGAATTATTCTGAAAAAATAAGGATCCAATTCTCTTCCAGCGAAAGGTCTGAAAGACATAACCAAATACAAGACACCATCCCCCAGCACTGTGGAGAATCAACAACAGGCAGACGATCTGAATGAGTTCTACTGCAGGTTTGAAAAAACACCCCACACCCACCCCGAACACCTCTCCACACAACCATTAACACCTCCAGCAACCCCCCTCTCCCCCACACCTGCAATTCAGATCAGCGAAGACGAGGTCCGCCAGGTCTTCCGGAAGCAGAAAAGGAAAAAAGCACCAGGCCCAGATTGTGTGACACTAGCCTGTCTGAAATCCTGTGCTGACCAGCTGGCCCCCATCTTCACACAGATCTTCAACAGATCACTGGAGCTGTGAGAAGTCCCTTCATGCTTCAAATGCTCCACCATCATCCCCATCCCAAAGAAATCCAAAATTACAGTACTAAATGACTACAGACCTGTGGCTCAAGTCATTTGAAAAACTGGTGCTGGCCCACCTGAAGGACATCACTGGACCCTCGCTGGATCTTCTTCAGTTTGCCTACAGAGTAAACAGGTCTGTGGACGATGCCGTCAACATGGGACTGCATTATGTTCTGCAACATCTAGACAGACCAGGGGCTTATGTGAGGATCCTGTTTGTGGACTTCAGCTCAGCCTTTAACACTATCATTCCAAACCGCCTCCTACCCAAACTAACTCAGCTCTCTGTACCCACCTCCGTCTGTCAGTGGATCAACAGCTTCCTGACAGATAGGCAGCAGCTAGTGAGGCTAGGCAAATTCTCATCCAGCACCCGCACCATCAGCACTGGCACCCCCCAGGGCTGCGTTCTCTCCCCACTGCTCTTCTCCCTGTACACCAACGACTGCACATCTAAAGACCCCTCTGTCAAGCTACTGAAGTTTGCAGACGACACCACACTCATCGGCCTCATCCAGGACGGTGACGAGTCTACTTACAGACAGGAGGTTAAGGAGCTGGCTGGCTGTCTGGTGCAGTCTTAACAACCTGGAGCTGAACACGCTCAAAACAGTGGAGATGATCGTGGACTTCAGGAGAAACCCCCCTGCACTCTCCCCCACTCACCATCATTAACAGCACTGTGACTGCAGTGGAGTCATTCAGGTTCCTGGGCACCACCATCTCCCAGGACCTGAAGTGGGACATTCACATAGACTCCATTGTGAAAAAGGCCCAGCAGAGGTTGTACTTTCTTCGCCAGCTGAGGAAGTTCAACTTGCCACAGGAGCTGCTGAAACAGTTCTACTCCGCCATCATTGAGTCCATCGTCTGCACTTCAGTAACTGTCTGGTTCAGCTCAGCTACCAAATCTGACCTCAGAAGACTACGGAGGGTAGTCCGCACTGCTGAGCGAATCATTGGTACAACCCTCCCCACTCTCCAAGAACTGTACTTATCCAGAGTGAGCAAAAGGGCTGGCAAAATCACTCTGGACCCCTCACATCCAGCACACTCCCTCTTTGAACTGTTGCCATCTGGTCGACGCTACAGAGCTCTGAGCACCAGAACGACCAGGCACCGGAACAGTTTCTTCCTTCAGGCAATCCATCTCATGAACACTTGACAATAATAACACACACTATTTATACACTTATTTATCTAACGCACATTCTTAGTATACATTTCAATTTGCACATAATATACCTGTACATACAAAACTGTCTACTGTTATATACCTGTACATACAATTGTCAATTTGTATATTGTTATTCCTTATTTACTTGTTCTTTTTAATTCTTCTTTTTATTATCTGTGTTTTTTGTTCTGTCACTGTCATTCTGTTGTGCTGCGGTAGCTTCTGTCATGAAAACAAATTCCTCGTATGTGTAAAACATACCTGGCGATAAAGCTCATTCTGATTCTGATTCTGATTCTATTATTTGTTCCAGAGCAAATAGTTTTGGCTGAAGGCAAAATCTCGTCATGTTATGTAACTTCAATGCTGTATATGTAACAGTTGGATGTGCCAGAACTTTCTTCAGTTAAACAAGGAGAAAATGAAGTCACTGCATTTGGAAACAAAAATGAAGTTGATTCTCAGGTCAAACAACTACAAATCAAGTCAAGAATCTTGGTGTGATTCTGGAGACAGACCTTAGTTTCAGTAGTCAAAGTATGTCAACGCAGTAACTAAATCAGCATACTATCATCTATACATCTCAAAAACATTGCAAGAATTAGATGTTTTGTTTCCAGTCAAGACTTGGAGAAACTTCTTAATGCCTTTATCACCAGCAGGGTGGACTATTGTAATGGTCTCCTCACTGGCCTTCCCAAGAAGACCATTAGACAGCTGCAGCTCAAACAGAATGCTGCTGCCAGGATTCTGACTAGAACCAGAAATCTGAACATATCACACCAGTCCTCAGGTCCTTACACTGGCTTCCAGTTATATTTAGGATTGATTTTAAAGTACTTTTATTCGTTTATAAATCACTCAATGGCCTAGGACCTAAATACATTGCAGATATGCTCACTGAAAATAAATCTAACAGACCACTCAGATCATTAGGATTGAGTCAGTTAGAAATACAAAGGGTTCACACAAAACAAGGGGAGTCCGCTTTTATCTATTATGCCGTCCGCAGTTGGAATCAGCTTCCAGAAGAAATCAGATGTGCTAAAATATTAGCCACATTTAAATCCAGACTCAAAACTCATTTGTTTAGCTATGCATTTACTGAATGAGCACTGTGCTACGTCTGAAGTGACTGCACTGTATTTTATGTATAATCATTTTCTATTCTTAACTGTTTTAATTCATTTTAAATACATTGTTTAAATCATTTTAAAAGTTTTTAAATGCCTTGTTTTATTGTTGTGATAGTTTTTTATGATTATTTTACTTCCTTTTATGTAAAGCGCTTTGGATTACCATTGTGTGTGAAATGTGCTACAGTATATAAATAAACTTTCCTTACCTTGCCTATATCAGAGCGCTGTCTTTGTCTTCGACTGAATTTCCCAGAAACTTTTATGATTGCGGTTGTTTATTAAATATAATTATTCAATAAATAATAATTTATATAAATAATAGTAGTATTTAGTATTGGGAAATAGTGTGTATGTGTTCGTGACGGTGATTTTAGTTACATTGTTCTGCCATTAGATGGCGACAAGAGAATGCTTTTATGAGTCAGCAGTGAAGACTTTTATGAAAAAGACTGAAATGTGAGTTTTTTTTTTTTTTTTTAACTTTTAACAGCTTCAACATCTTGTAAGATGCAGCCAACAAATGCACTGAGCAACACTGTCAGTAGAGTGGGGGAACTATGACGTCACTTTGTAGGCCGATCGGCTGTTAGCATCACACTGGTTCCATCGATAAAAAAAGCCAATAGGATTTTTCCATAGGCTTTTGGCTTATCGCAAAAAAAATAAAAATAAAATAATAAAAAAAAAATAATGATAAAATAAATAAATAAATAAATAAGTTCTGTGTTCAACCATAGTCCATAAAACTTACACATTTTTTGTCCACCAAGATAATCTTTACAAAATAATATAACTTTTATGAACTTTGAAGCCTAAATAAAAGCGCCAGAACTTAAAAGCTAAACTTAGGCTATAAATGAACTACACCACCACGGTTCACTCTCCTTCAATGTCACCTCCACCATGATCCCAAAAACTTTTTCAAACATATTTTTAACATCTTCAGTGAAAAGGATTTACTCTGTATATGAATTTTAATCCACGCTACATGAACCTTTTCATATAAACTGGAATAAATGCAAAACTAACCAGCAGGCACAAAACAGGCACACAACGTCATAAGATGTTGATATTTGGTTAAATTTTGGTTGCGATGTCGGGTGACCAAAATTCAATGTAAATTCAACATCTAATGTCAGTTAAATTGGTGTCCAATACCGACGTCAGCTGACGTTGAGATTTTGTTGTTTTTAGGTTGTGCAACCAAAATCCAACGTTAAGTCAACGTCAAATTGATGTCAAATATTGACTTCAACCCGATTTTCATTTTCAACCAAAATGCAACGTCTGTCCGACGTCATGTCCAACGTCAACCTGACATTACATAGACGTCTGGTGCCAAACTAAAACTGAAATGAGACATTAGTAATAAATAGTATAGTGAATAAATGAAATGATCATAAATACAGGACATATTGTAACAGTTTTCCTGTTACTCATGTACCAGAAGTCCTCTTAGAGCAGTTTTGTCACTACTCACCTAATCAGTGGGCACTCTGTTCAAGTAATGCAGGAATTCAACTAAACCGCATACTTCCCTACTATATAGTAGGCAAAAAGCAGTAGGTGAGTGAATAAGTATTTTTGAATCCTCAGTATTCATAAAAGAGTAGGCGAGAATTACTTGCGTGGTGCACTAATTATTGCGAGATTCAGTTGTATGTTGCGTTTGAATATGCCTACTTACCTACTATATACTGTAGTAGGAGAAAAGAGTAAGTGTCAACATTTTGTGTTTGGCACACATGCTAAATCTAGCTGTATGTAAGGGGCTTCGTGGTGTTTGAGCTATCGAAACAGGGATTAGAAACCTCAAGATGACCGCTGCCCATTTCAGCAAGTCAGCTGTTGATAGCTACCTGCTCAAGAAGAAACAAAAACTGTTTGAAGTTAAATCGGACAAACTCATCAATGACTGCCCAACCCGATGGAACAACACATATGACATGATCGCTCGAGCCCTGGAGCAGCAAGCACCTGTGGCCACTGTAATCTTTGAAAAGAAGCTGTCTCATCTGGAGCTGACTACAAGTGAATGGGTTCTGATGGAAATGGTAAGAATCAATGTTATTTTAGTATCATGGAGATATTTTACTAAGTTTATACTGATATTTTGAATTCGGTTTTGGTTTTGTTTTAATTTTAGTTATAGTAAGGTTTGTGTATATAGTTTTTTTATTATTTATTTATTATATATATATATATATATATATATATATATATATATATATATATATATAAAGATAGACTAAATGAAAATGACTAATTTTGCCATGGCTAGCTGAAATACATTTTTTTTTTTTTTTTTTTGATATTTCATTTCTTCTATTTTTTATTTGGTTTATTATTTATAATTAATAAGATTGTTTATTTACAGGTTAAGAATGTTCTTCAACCTTTCAAGACTGCCATGGAGGTGTTGTCAACAGACAAATACCCGACTGCGTCTGCTATCCTTCCTTTGCAGCACGTTCTCTTAAGGCAGCTCCAATCAAATTCTGATGACAGCCCGGGAGTGAAAGAAATGAAAATGAAAATCACAGCGGATCTAAAGAGCTGTTACCCTGATGAAAAGCAGGCCTTCGTGCAACTAAACACAGCAAGTTACTTAGACCCACGATTCCACCGTCTAAACCATTTGTCAGAGGAACACAGAAAACAAGTACAGGTGAAGGTATTATCCAAGTTAACGATGGAAGAGTCAAAAAGTGAGTGCGCTGATGTTGTAAAAAAACCGGACGGAAGAAAAAAGACTGCGCTCTCTGCCATAGGCAACCTGTTTGGCGGCGTATATAGTCAGACGTATATAGTATATAGTGCAGAAGAAGGCATTAGGGCTTTGGAGCATGAGATGGATATGTATGAATGAGAAGCAATGCTACCCACTAATGAAAACACCTCTTAGTTGGTGCCAAAAATCGTACAGCATGTATCCACATATTGCGCAGCTGGCAAAAACTTGCCAAATGCTTGACCATACCTGGCACATCGGTCAGAGCTGAGTGCGTGTTTTCATCAGCTGGAAACATTGTCAATAAAAACCGCTCAGCACTCGCTGCAGAACAAGTTGACAGTTTGGTGTTTTTGACAAACAATATGTAGGCTATACATTCAGACCCTTTTCTACACGTTTTTCTAGTATTCAAATGTCTAGCAGGGTTTCTCTCACACACTCCAAACAAATGCACATTCTGATCAGTGTGTTTGTTAATGTTTTCTTGGGAGTTTGAGCTTGTAAAAAATATGTGTTTTTCTCTTCTCTATTCACAATTTTCTGGCAATTTGGATCAACTGGTGTGTGGGCAGAGGCCTGAAAGTTTCAACCTGGAGAGCAGTGCAGCTTTACACTTTAAAAGCAGATAGGCATTGTTTGATGTAAGTAAAAGATTTTGCGATATTTGTATTCAGAATTACGGAGTTTGAATGTAAAAAATACACCTAAATATAAAACTAATAAGATTTACTATAAAAATTTCAAAGAAGAACATTATTTTTTTAGTATGGATATATATATATATAAAACATTATAATGATTGCACTATTGTAAAGGATGTTGTGAATTCTTAGGGTTTACCTGACATTTTCAGCGTGCTGTTACAGAACGTGTGTCCACAGAAGGAGTTTATGCATTCTGTAACTTGCCGGCATAGTGCGTGATTCTACACATTCCTGCAGATTTTGTTATTATAAAGTGGGAAATTCCCACAGACATTAATGCTCTATAGCATGTAGGTTGAGTCCAAAGAGATTATCAGAGCAGATCAGCCATTTTAAAACTTTCTGTGAAACAGGATTTCACAAACAGTGTGAGTGATTGGGATTGAGTGGTAGCCTACTGTGTCTTCTCCCACTCTCTCAAAATGCACAAATAGCCTCACATCCATAATATCCATGTTGAGTTTGCTCTGCAAGTGAATTAAGTCATGCCAATTTATACATTTAAGCTATTTTAACCCATAAAGTAGCCTATTCACGCATTCCCTGAGAGAAAACTTCAATGCGCTCTCAGCTAAAACATGCACAGCCGCCTCTCAAACAGTTTGCGACTCTCGAGTGTCAGATTGAGTCATTATATACTTGATTAAATTTATGTCCATTTTTTGGCCATGGCACGTATATATATATATATATATATATATATATATATATATATATATATATATATATATATATATATATATATATATATTTTTTTTTTTTTTTTTTTTTTTTTTTTTTTTTTAGATGTAGCCTAAGTATTTGTAACGGAGTAAAGAGGTCGAGAGGCATGCGGATCCATTTACAAAGCTTTACTAAAAGACGTGGTCAAAACTGGCTAGGGTCAGACAATGGCACACGGGTATATCGAGGGCAAGACAAAAGAGTAGTCCAGTAAACAGGCAGGGTCAATCGATCCAACAGGGCAAAACAAAGAGAGATAATCCACTTACACAGTGATAGTCCAGGCAGGGGCAAACAGAGTCCGAACGGCAAGACGAAAGGGTAATCCAAAATACACAGGCAAGAATCTAAACATGGGAAAATAGGCAAGGCAAGACTATGACTAAACTAAGAAAATTAGAGCAGGCTCCGTAAAGTAGCTTTCAGCTAGGGTAGCAATATGTGCTTATACTCGGTGTTGAATGGTGGTGTGAGACTGATTTATATAGTTTGTTTTATTGGCCACAGGTGAAAACGTAATCAGTGAAATGGAGCATGGGAAATGTAGTCCAGAGTGACATGCAACAGTCTGTGTAATGTGAAAGTCAATATAATGAGAGGGCGTCCTCTGGTGGCAAGCGGACGGAAGTCCATGGGCAGGATTCGTGACAGTATTGTTGTCCAATGACTTGTTTGCATTATTTAGGCATTATTTCATTTTGTTTTCATTTTTTAAGGCAGTAGATTTTTTGGTAACACTTTACAAAGCAAACATTTTATAGTCTCATTTGTTAATGCATTATTTTACATGAACTAACAGAGCAATTATTATTATTATTATTATTATTATGTTAAAATTTATTCTAGTGTTCTTTAGCATTTCTGGTGCCATGCCATGAACCCTACCTCCACAGCAATCTGAACTGAACCGAACCAAGACACCAAAACTCTGAACCGAACCGTGGCACCGGTGTATTATTACACCCCTAAAATAAATAAATACAAACTAAAGTACTAAAAAAGTTTTTTATTTATTTATTTATTTTTATTTATTTATTTTTTTTAATTTGCATAATGCACAATGAATGTATATAGTGCTACAACAAATAAATGAATAAATAAATAAACAAATGTTTGCAATTCAATTCACATTTATTTGTAAAGCGCTTTTCATGACACACCGTTGCAAAGCAACTTCTCAGAAATTTAACCTTTACATTTAGCAGTTTACAAAAAAATAAAAATTATCATACAAGTCAAGCTGCAATACCAAACAGGACCACAGGGAGAATCCAAAAGACCACTAAACGAGCTACCTTAACCTGACTGATCCATACAGAATTACTAAACCACTGACTACAGCGTGATCTAAAACACCTTCAGCCAGCATCCAGTATAAAACACTCACACTTTTAAGCCAAATAGCTATATGTTGAAAATAATACTTTACTGACATCTGTCTGTGAGTACTATTAACTTGGCTGTGAAATTGGCTGTGTTTTCTCTGCATTATCGCTGTTTTGAACTTACTGTTTGAATGCATTCACTTACTGGATCCTTGGACTTTCCTAGAGTTACCAGTTGATCTGATTGCAAAAAAAAATCATTTTTATAATGTATTGTTTTCGTTAAAATTTACTGATTCAAATCAGTAATTAATTGTTATTTACCTACTCTGCGCTAGAGTGACCACCTGGCTATAGTTCTGCCAGGACCACTATCGTCAAAATGATAGACACTTAGCATTTGGTTTGGCGGTATGGTTCTGTTCTGGGCAAAAAAGTAAATAAAAACTCCCTGCCCATCCATGCAGCCTGTCATGAATGAGCAGGGAGAGCAGCAATAATAACCCCGATCGGGTAAACAGAACAGAACAAAGCAGATATCACTGATGTACTGAATGATATTTAAGTATTTTTAAATCCTGACTGTGGCGAAAGGAGGAATTGGGGATGGAGGAGGGTAATTTGTTCCTAAGCAAGCAAAAAAGCTGCTGAATAATACTGAATAGAGCTTATATAGGAATGCCGTGATAGGTGTCGTATTCTTATAGGTAGATGTGATCAGCTGAGAGTCAACTGATGCAAGCTTGACTCACGTGATCTGCCAGAACTAATGCTATAGGCTTAATATCTGTTGCAGGACAGTAGATGTGATTTTTGTGGGACACGTGCGAGACAGATACATTTACATGTTGCTGTGCAAATAATGATTTCCATTCATTGGCATATGCGGCAATTTTTGTTTCTGCCGGTGCTCCCAATTTTGGGACTGTCCCACAAAATGCGGAATGAGAGTCACCCTACTCTGCGTGCCCCCTGACATGCTCTTGTCTCATGGCCCCCACTTTGAAAACCTGTGGTAGACCGACTCAGTTTGCATTCATTTACGTGATTTGTCGAGATGAGAGGTAATTCACAGTGACCTCTTCTGGGTAGTGCTGTTTATATAGTGTCATTTCTAATCACTCAGACACTGATGCTTTGACTGTACCCAGTGGCATAGCGGACGGAAACGCAGGGCACGCACTGCGGGGGGGCTCCGCATGTTAGGGGGCCCTGCAATAAGACGATGGGGTGCGTTGAAAGAGGAGGATCATGTAATGACGAGAGCCAGAGATATTGTCAAAAGCATTAAATATTGTCATTATTAAGAGAATATTAGGCATTTCCAATTAATGTAGGCCTGTTACATTCTGGCTATTATTATTATAGGTTACTTTTATTTTTACATTACCTATTACAATTCATTTGCTCTGCAATAATTTCATAGAGCATCACTGCATAACTGACACTCTAGGCTATTAGCTTAGGCTACTCCTCATTGAAAATGTTTTAAAAATGTCTTTTAAAACAGGTCTATTATAGCCTACAATGAATTATAGGCCTATAGCCTAAATCAAATTGTTAACACTTCAGTCATCAATAAAATTTAAGAGCAGGTTTATTTTAATCTCCAACTTTCAAAAACAACCTGTTCAACACGAAATACGTTTCTTCTCATTGTTTTCACTATGTTCGGGGCCACAAGAGAAACATTAAGGAAATAAATTAAAACAGTTATGTACTGCATATTAAGTAGTAAATTTGTCTCTCGTCGCCTCTGAGAGAATATGCGCTGTGAATGCGTCGTCAAATGCCGAAAGCGCCGTCACTTTTCACTTTCATGGTGAAAGACGTTCACCGGCATAAGTCTTGCACAAAGTTTGCACGTTGCTTGTATGATCTCCACTGGCTTGCCTTCATGGTTTAAAACAGAAGTATTTCCAATATTGAGACGCACCCCCACTACCCAGCCCCCCTGGATCGGGAGGCAGCCTCCGACTTGCGGTTCGCGGGGGGCCCCACGAATTTGCCCTACGCCACTGACTGTACCGGCAACATGTCAGAAGTGCCGGCACGCATGAAAAAGTGCTGGTATGCTAAAGACTAAAATATAGAAGTACCCACTTCAAGCACTTCAAGCACTGGAATATTATGTGGCATTTTTGCTGTGCTTTATTGTCATTCACAGCATAGGCTTGTACTTAGAAAATGTCTTTTTGTCCCAGGGCAAACAAAGTAAATGTTACATGATAAGTAATGGTTAAATGATTACAGAAATATTATTAATTTTAATTGTTTTTAAGTATAGACTTTAGCTTTCAAAACAAACTGACAGCAGAACTTATACATAAAAGAACAAAATGTTATTTCAAGTCAAATTAGTACATTTCTTTTAATGCGATTAAAAGCATAATGTCATTGAATTGAACACAATAGAATCAAAACATTATTCCACAATTTCAGTATTTATAAATAAGGGTTTGTACACATTTGTACGTCTGAAGTTGTTCATGTGTAAGATACTCTCAACATGTCAATATTGTACATTTCAGTGTCAATGCAAACATAATTAATGTACATGTTAGAACCAAACTTGACATAAAAATATATACGAATACTCACAAGATCACATTGCTATATCAGTTACACAAATGTATAAAGTCTAAGTGTTCAGAAAAAAGTTGTTTTGTTTTTAATCAGTACATTTGTTTTGCATGTGTTGTGAAATTTGATGAATTGCAGAACTTTAATTCTCAATACGATAAAGATGGTGTTTTTCCAATCACATGTTGCTTTGTATTTTGTTCAGGCTTAAACAGAATTACATAAAATTTAGGTGCAAATATACAAAGTAATAAACCAAAGCTTGAGGCTAAAATGGCAAATATCTCCACAGCTACGGTAAATTTTCCAGGAGAGCTGACATAAGCTGGTATAAATGTTATCCATACAGCACAGAATATTAGCATACTGAATGTGATGAACTTGGCTTCATTGAAGTTACTAGGAAGTGTGCGAGCCAGAAAAGCCAGAATGAAGCACAAAACAGCCAGTAGGCCAATATAACCTAGCACAGCCCAGAAACCTATAGTAGAACCCAAACTGCACTCAAGAATGATCTTTTCCTTGTAATATTTCATATTTTTGTGAGGAAATGGAGGTGATATTGTTAGCCAAATCACACAGATAAGAACCTGTATAAGTGTAAAGGCAAGAACACTGAGTCGTTGTTGTGCAGGCCCAAACCATTTCATGACATTACTTCCTGGAAGTGTAGCCTTGAAGGCCATTAACACCACTATTGTTTTCCCCAGAACACAGGAGATACAGAGGACAAAAGTGATCCCAAATGCTGTGTGACGCAACATACAGGACCACTCAGTGGGCCGACCAATGAAAGTAAGTGAACAGAGGAAACACAGAGTCAATGAGAAGAGCAGCAGGAAGCTCAGCTCTGAGTTGTTGGCTTTTACTATGGGGGTGTCCTTCTTGCTGTAAAACAGGATGGCCATCAGCACAGTTATTCCTACCCCAAACAGTGAGAAAAAGACTAGCACTATACCCATAACTTCTGTAAAGGACAGAAACTCTACAGCCTTTAGCACACATTTATTTTTCTCAGCATTAGACCAGTATTCCCCAGGACACTGCTTGCAGTTATCTGAATCTAGAAAGGATGTTGCAATATCTAGTTAGCGACAAAGCGAAACAATTCCATTAAACAAAAATAAGAAAGCAACTTCTCTTTGAAACTGTGAGATGGGTTGAAGGTTACCTGTCTCATTACTGATTTCTCCTTCTGCACATGGAATACAGTCATAACAGCAGACAGGTCTTCCTTTCTGTACAGCCATCCTAGTGCCTGGAGGACAGCTCTCACTGCACACAGACCTTGGCTTCTACATGTGTTTATATATTCAAATATTTATATTGAATCTGAAGAATTAAGATTGATTACTCAACATTGATTACAACTTAAAATGATGTAAATTCAGATTGTGATATATTGTGTAGGGGTATCCCCGATTAAGGATTTACATAGTCGAATCAGAATTGTTGAATCTTGCCAATAGTCGACTGACAGTCGAATCATATATTTGGGGGTGGGGTGCAAAATACATTAACAAGAGTCAAGTAGTCAGACATTTGACAGTCATAAATACTGATGTTGACACACTGGGAAAATGTGTAACAGTCGCCTTGCAGACACAAACGGAGTAAATAATGTTTTATGTTTTGATTAATACGTAGTTAACATTGGCCGGCCGCATATCATGTTATTTATTACTTATCAGAGCTGATGAAACTCCACGCGATCAACTAAATATGAGCTGCTGTGAAAACTACTCAAATACAGCTAGTTTTATCCAGGCCCGGTTCCAGAATTAAATACTTAGTATGCATTACCCTCAATGCACATCAATTTCCATGTATAGTATTTTTGTCCCGTCCATCGCTCTTTTCAGTGAATCCCGCATAAATATGCGGATGTCGTTCCCGACACTTTACAGCATTGTATGTGACTGAAAAATAAAAGTTTTATAAAAATTCTGAATGGATTACAGCCTAGAAAGCACACAACGAGCTCTCCCTTTAAAATCACTAAAAAGCTGTCCCTTGTCTTAGTTCATCGTGATCTCATTACGATTTGTTATAATGAGAGGTCTTGTGAGCTTGCACTGGACTCAGCGCTGGACAAAAATAAATCTTTAGAATTTCTCCAGAGCGCAAACACAAATATGCATTGGATAGTTTACCAGATCTGTTTTGCCAATATGATAGTGAATAGATATATAAAAGATTTTTTTTTTTCCGTGGGTGCTCAGCCATTCTCGCAGCATCCAGAAATCAAATTAGAACCGGCTGAAATGTTTTGAAATTTTGTACCCTACCTGATCAAAAAAATACAGTCTTTCACTCTGCCTGTGTCAATTTGAGTCTCGTTAAAGAGTTAAATCCCTGCTGCCACCAAGATGCTCCTATCGGTCACGGATTATGGAAAGTGAAACTTAAATCTTTTATAGGTGTTGGATTTATTCACGCACATTAAAACAAATATTTATTAAAAGCTTCTTTCTTTTCCGATTCTTATTTACAAAACCAGTTAATTTAAAACCAGTAGTTCTATGTGAAATCATACATTGATCATCCCCCATATAGTCAAAATGGTATGATCATAACACCTCTGCGAATATTTGACTGTGAGATTGGTAGTTGAATCAGTCTCCTCCTATCAAAACATTGAATCTTTGACTATTCAGGGTCACCCCTAATATTGTGAGCAAATATATTGTGAATGCTATGGAATGCCATTTTAGTGTCACTTTGTTCTACACTCACACAACCTCTTGTTCCCTCCAGGATTTTTTTTTTTTAATTTTTATCATATAGTAAGTTGAAAAACTCTATATAATTGTTCTTGCTATTATTTTTATAATTGTTAATATTGTTATTTTAGTTTGAGTTTATTAAAGTTATTGTTACTTTTCTGTATGTTGACTTTTTAAGACAAAATTGTTAAATTATTGTAAACATTATATTGAAAGGAAATTGTTTGAGTGATGCAGTTGTATTGTTTTTGCCATGAATATGGCCGTTGCTGCTGACATGGCATTTAATCATAAATAAATAAATAAATATTGTTCCTCCATCACAACATTATGTTGATGTATTTATAGATGTCATTAAGGAAAACTATGAGGGGGAGGGGGTACTTACAATGCAAATAGGTCACTTTCTCTCTCTCTCTCTTTCTCTTTATTTAAACTGTCATGAAACCCTAAAACACATTTTTTGAAATGTTAACATATATGAACAGGTTGCACATCAGTGAAAAAAACTTTAGCACTCAATATGTCTATTATTAAGGTAAAAGTGGTTATTTTTCATTTTTTGAAGCATTTTTGTTCTTCCGGTTCAAAAAGCAAAGTTGAGCCTACGTCACGAAAAGTGACGTATATGCGTTAATCTGGAGTGGTTATTGGATGCCGTGGCTAGAGTATACATCTATGTCATCAGTTTTCTGAGCTTTTTTCAGTATTATTCATGAGAATTAACTCTTAAGATCCAATCGCTACACTGTATTATGCATAAGGTCGTCTTACAACGGAGGATTCAAATCTCATGAAAGAGCTTCCGCACTGTCAGTTCATTTCTGTAAACATGACCGTAACAATATTTAATATAACAACACATGGAGCGCGCATGAGAGAGCGGTTTCTGTGCGAACGCAGCAATGAGTTTAACAACACTCGCTGCATGGATCATAGTTCATATCCGGACCGGAGGAAGCATGTTTCAAGTTTATGTGAACATCTTTCATATTCTCTCGTGCTCCAAACATGAACCAGCATATGCACATATCATGTCTTCTTTAAATAAAAGATGCAATAAGGGCATGCGCTGATACAGCAGCAGCTGCGGTTCGTCTGATCATGAATGCGATGACACGACGGATTATTGTGATACACAGCAAACGATACAGATGTGAAAGACCAGTGCTGAAACAGGAGTTTCATGACACTTTAAGCTTAACTTACAGCTGTGCAGACTGAGAGTTAGTACTGGGGAAGTCTTCTTTGTTGTTTGCAGAAGAAGGACACTATAGAGACCATATCATGTCTGATGGGAGGTTAGCACGTGGCTAATACATCACATTAACTTGGAAGGGGAAGTACCACACATGGAAGAATGTCCCTACCTGAAAAGGGAGGAGATCTACAGACAGTGACTTGTGAAAGATGAGGAAGATGAGGGTTTACCATGAGGGAAACCTTGTAGTAATACATCAGGGAATCACTACACTACATATGGAGCACCTAGCCCAAGTACATGGGCTAACCTTGAAAGGGCATACATCATGGGCCTGGCATTGAATTCCTCCACCAAATTCAACTGCTGCAGGGTGCTGAAGGGTAAATCCCGTCCAGAGTTCGACAGCGCTGGGAACTCACATAGACACAAAAAGCGAACGCTATGACCTCAAGGAGAAAAATGGTGCTATGTGCAAGTGGAACTCCTGCCAATTGCCCGCTATTTACCTGTTCATATCTAACACATTGGACAAAACTGTCTCAACACAGACATTATGAAATCTTGAGAAGATATTTGGTGTCGCCCAGCCCGCTGCTCTGCAGATGTATTTTAGAGAGGCATTGTTTACTGGAGCACAGCAACCATTTCTGGGGAGCAACTAGGTCTATCTGTGCTTCTCCAAATCAACTCCAAATCAGCTCAACCACCTGGGAATGGAGTCCCCACTGTCCTTGAAGTGTCACTCATCATTAAAGCACATCTGCTGTGCATTTGAGTTCGCATGGGATATGATTGGCCTGCATTGATTTCAGTCACTGCTGACTCCAAAAAAAAGATGGCAGCCAAGTTACAACAGCAGCATGAGTGTAAAATGCCTTGATGATTTATATGCCACAGTTGCTATGTTGTTAGTCCAGACTGACACATACTTACCCTGGATCAACAGCCGATAACTCCACAGAGCTAGAAACTTGAGGCAGTTGATCTGCCAACACAGTCAAGATCCTGTCCAGGACTCTGATGTGCATCTGTTGGATACATCTGTGGTAGCTACAAGATGCCTCAACACTTGTTCGGGGGGGGAACCCTTACACTAACCACCCAACCTGTGCCTGTGACCGCTGCATGTGAGCTGGGTGGGTACTACCCTCGTGCATGTCTGTGGCATACATAAGGCAGAAGCAACCTGTCCAGCAGCACTGTAATCTCTTGCTGTCTTCTATGACATGAACTTACATGCTTTGGATGGTTCCTCCATGTGGCGGCATCTTGGGGCACAACAACACCACAATTGCCTGCTCAGCCTGGGAATATCAGAGTAATCCCTCGCTGACACACTATCTAGGGTAGTGAGGGCGGAAGATTCAGGCATGTTCTGGCATTTTAAAAAAAATACCTTCCATACCAGCCTGATGTTTGCATCTTCAGCATCAGACTCAGTCTGCGCAATCACTTATTGGTGGGTCTCAGATGAGTCTTCTGCATCAGAATGCAAAAACTCACCCTCCAATGCTGCGATTGACAACTTGTCCTTATCCTCAGCTTGAGAAATTAGATTCACTCACAGAGGAACCGCCTAATTCATCCATGATCGGGAGAGACAAGCATGTTAAGGAATGGAAAGTCTGTGGGGACTTGCCCAGCAGAAATGCTTCCATTGGTACCCTCAGATCATCTTCAGCCCTTGCTGCCAAGGCCTTGTGCATAGTAGCAGAAGAACCAGGACAGGGAGTAACTGAGGTAACTTTCTATGTATAAAAGGATGAAAGTTGATGTTCCCATGGCCAGGCTCTTGCAATGAGTGCATAAAAGCCATCCACAAAAGCTGCTCCAGTATGGGCATGGCCCAAACTGCAGCAGCAATCATGGGTGTCTCATCGACCACATCCAAAAATACACAGGCAAAAAAACAAAAAAAAAAAAACAAATTAAAAAGACATTATTTTTATAATATAAAACAACTCCCTTGTTAGAGAATTCTCTTCCGAAAATTTATCTTTCTAGTTGCTTGGTGAAGTGCCCAGGTGAACTCCCTTGCACTTATCTGTGTGTATGAGAGAGAGAACCTCTGAAATGTGCCATAGAAAACCAACAAAGCTTCTAGGCAGACATGAATGGACAGAGTCCCAGACACATCTTCTTGGCTCCAAATAACAAATCTGAATGAGTGGATGCAAGCGACCTCCTAATAAATACCCTTATGTCTGGGGGAGTGGCATGCAAATTCCACTCGCCAATTCTTGTTGCCATTTTTATGAAGTATCAGGGGTGATGGGGCTCCCAAGTGTGACCCCTAGTGTCAGTACATCGAAACAATCTAAAAGTGACTGACAGATATGGAAAATTAGTTAATGTGGTAACCAGTCTCGGTCCTAGACTTCTGGGGGCCTCTGTCAGTGCATTCATAGAAACTCCAAAATGACGCCAACTCTTTAATTTGTTCTTTCAGCTTCCATACTTTGTGTAAAGGGAGGACCAGCACTAGTGGTAACACTTTATTTTGATAGTTCACTTTAGACATTCTACTAACTATAAGTAACTCTGAAACTTCATGTCAACTAAGAGTCATTAGAGTATTAGTAGACTGTCTACTTAAAGTAATAGTTTCTAAACGAAAATTTGCCATTAATTTTCTCACCCTCTGGCCATCCAAGATGCAGGTGGCTTTTTTTCTTCAGTAAAAGAGTAAAGAAGATTTTTAGCTAAAACCGTGGTCCTTGGTGATTCAATAAAATGCAAGTCAGCGGATACCCATTTTTGAGAAAAAAATAAAAATAAATAAATACATATAAATAAATAAATAAATGGAACACAAAATTAATATTCCCACAAAATATTTAGGTTTTATGAAGCGAAATGATTGGTCTGTGCAAGAAAAATAGATTTACAACATTTACAATCCATAGCTTCAGACAAACAGGGAAATCTGTTCCCCTGAACAATTGTTTCATGAACAATTTCCATGAACAATTCAGTTAAATTCAGTTAAATTGTTCATTTACATAATCACACAATGACAAAACACATACACAATTATATTATTAAAGTACCCAATAATGATGTGAAACGTGGATGTTTTACATGTCTAAAGCACATTTACCCCCGGTTTCACAGACAAGGCTTAAGCTTAGTCCTAGACTAAAAAGAAAGAAACTTGAAAGAAACTTGCACTGACTGATCTTAAAATATATCAGTACCTTTGTTTTGTCTCAAGTAATGATTTTTTTTTTTTTCTAAGCACGTTTAGAAAAATCACTTAAATGTCCTAACTGAACTATGGCCTAATCCTAGCTTAGTCTAATCCCTTTCTGTGAAACCGGGCCAAAGTGAATAAACTAATCTTTAGCAGCTCACCTTTTTACATAAACAATGAAAAACTTTCATTTCACCCCTTTATTCAAGTGCTTGGTTCACATACGTGCACATCACCAGCTTATCACCAAGGACTTCTTTACTTTTCAACTGAAGAAAAAAGTATTGGATGGCCTGAGGGTGAGTAAATTAACAGCAAATATTCACTTGTGGGTGAACCATCCATTTAATATTTACTATCACTTTATTTGGATGGTCTCCAAGAGACATTCTACTGGCTATACATAACTGCAAGTACATCAACTATCCCTAACCTAACAGTCTAACAAGAGTTGACATACAGTTGCAAAGTTACTTATACTTAGTAGAATGTCTAAAGTGGACTATTAAAAGTGTAAATGTTAAGGTATAATAAACAACAAGAATTAACAATAAACAAAAGCTAATTTAAAAATTAAGCTAAATGCATAAATATCGTTGAAAAGTTGTTAGCCATTTATTATTAGTTTTTCTTTTTCTTTTTAATTGTTCAAGATACATGATCTCTTAACTTATGTTAATGAATTTAATTGTAAAGGTTTGACTCATAACTAAAGGCATATTAGCATCTTTTAGACCGAATTATAGTCATACATCACACAAAAGTAAATAATTTTGAATAGTGAAACCATATTTGCTTTCCTAATCTAACAGTTCACGCCTTTCATACAAGTATTTACTGTTTTAGTCTGAGATTAGGGGCCAGTTTTACTAACAGCTTGTGCCAGCGCAAACCGTCTTTTGGCATTAAAATTGTACTGTCAGGTTTTACTAAAGACACGCAGTGACAAATTAGTGCTGAAAAGGCGTGGACACAGTTATTGTTGCGCCTGACCTTACTGAATATGCATTTGTAGGAGTTTACCTTTCAGACGCAAAATTTATGGAAGGAGAGTATTCAAATGAATCAGGCAACGCGTTTTACTAACGTTTGTGTTCGTCAAATTACTGGACTTTGCGCCATTATTTAACACCCAAAAATTGTCTTAAACTATTTTGTGCCTGAAATGGCTGCAATTATTGTTGCTAGGAGGAGGCACCGCAGAGAACAGAGAGCGCGTGGTAGAAGGGAGCCCTGATAGCACACGTACATCTCGGAGATGTCTATTTGACGTCTGCATTTACATCTGCAAGACGTATTTTTTAGGGTGTTTGCTCATCTGCAATACGTCTATAGGACGTCTCCTTGTAGATGTCAAATAGACGTCTATTAGATGTATTTAAGATGTTTATGATTTAGAATGTACGTAAAACTGACATCTGAAAGATGTCTGTCAGACGTTTGTAGACAGCAGATGCTTTCCAGATCAAAAGATCTTTAACAGACGTCTTGCAGACGTACGTGTGCTATCTGGGAGGGGATTTTTTTCCACACGTATTATTTTGAATGTCAGAAGAACACATTATCCAATATTATTTGCCAAGCCATGTTATTTTTAATTTGCTTCAGAAAATAAAAAACGACATTGGAACCCTCAACTAGGAGTCACGCAATACCAGGTCTATCAAAACTTATAGCAAACCTTAATTTTATGGCCTCCGGTTCTTTTCAACGTGCTGTGGCTTCTTTATTTCTTTATTCTTTATTTGTGACTATGCTAATTTGCACTGCGCTTGGTATATTGCGTTGGTCGATATGTAAATGAGATGTTGCATCTGGTTTCTTTAATTTATGCATTGTCAGTAAATCACCCGCATAAATTTCCACACCCATCAGCGCTGTTTTAGAATTGCGCTCTAGCACTAATTTGCCCTGTTTAGTAAAACTGGCCCTAAGTTCCCTCAGTCTAAACAAACCATGTAGGACAAAAAGGTTACTACCAGTTACCTGCGCCTGTCCTCCAGCCCAGATTATGTTTTCAGTGTTGAGCAGAAAGCGTTGGTTAGGGGGAAGTGAGGCGTCATAGTATCCCACTGATTTAAAGTCGATGGATCCATCTGAATCCTGCTGCCAATTGACAACTTCATATTGGGCTACTGCTCCACCAGTGCTGTCAAACCACACACTATCCCCCGTATTTAAGCTGAAATGTACCTTTTTCAGAGCCTCAACCACCTAGTTAAAAAAAAAAAAGTGTGTGTGTGTGTGTGTATATATATATATATGTGTATATATATATATATATATATATATATATATATATATATATATAAAGAGAGAGAGAGAGAGAGAGAGAGAGAGACATTATCATTGAGGCATTTAATGTATTGTTCCCTCTTTTTCTCCATTTCTATTAATCTGTCTTTTATCTTTTACCTGCTGTGGTTGTATTGTCAGGCCTTTCTCACAACCTTCTTGTTCTTTACACTTGAGTAGACTGTGTAGTGAATGAGCCACAGCATAAACTGCTTTGTAGACATAGCTTAGAAATCTTTGTTCAGGCACATCTTCATTGTAGTTTGTTAGTGCAAGCAAATCCTCATATAAGCTGCAACTTAATGCATACTGAGAAGAATTTTCCCCAGTCTGAGAGCATGGAAAAGCTGTTTCCCAGAATGCTTTTGTGACATAATCTGAAAAACCTTCAATATCATTTTTTCTCACTGCAAACCCCAGTGACCCTCCCAGCACATGATAACTGTTTGGAGTGATCAAACCCTTCACAGTTATCCATGATTTCACACCAATCATTTGGAGGCCTGTAATGTTCTGAATATTTAACTGATCAACAAGTAAACCCATCTCAAGAAGTGAAGCAAACACAACAACCACTTTTGCTGTGCCTTTTTTAATTGTGTTTACCACTTTCTTGAGTTTTTCTGTCTCTGTTCGGGAGAATTTCACAGAATACTCAATACAAATCCCCTCCTCCTGGGCCATTTTCAGAAATATAGCCATTCCATAGTTTCCATAATCATTGTCACTGTTCACAGCTCCAATCCAAGACCAGCCTAAATGTTTTACTATGTATGCAAGTGCTCTGCTCTGGTGGTAATCACTTGCCATAGTCCTAAAGAAAGAGGGGTGATCATTCCTGTTACTGAGACATTCACATGAAGCTGAGTGACTTATCTGAAAAACAAAAACAGAAAACAGGAACCGATGAAACAGTCATCAGAATCCTTAATCGTTTCAAATAATTAGTATAACTGTTCCTTACCACTGGAATTTTAAAAGGTCCTGTAGTTCTGGACAGAATTACTGTGGCTAAAGATTCTGTTTCTCCTATGATAGCATGTATTGGGAACTGTCCATTGCATCTGTGTCCTGTTGCATACACTTGACCATTCAATAATGCCATAATAGCACTTACAGTAGACAGTCTTGAACCACAGGTATCATAGATTCGATAACCAATAGAAACATTTGGAAGCAAATGTTCACTTCTGTTAATCTCCTCAATGGCAAAGATCATGATTTGAGCCAGTCGAAAATCTCTCAGATTCACACTGTTAAATTAAATTTTAAATCAATAGGCTAAATAGCAACTGATACATAAATTGGAAAATTGAATAATATTAATTGCATTCACTCCCCCCTAATCTACTAAAATGAATTCATTGATATAATGCAGTTGAATTTTAAATATCTGTTTTAAGTACATTATCTGTGCTAATATCTTCATTTTAACAAACCTGGAGCATGATAACAGCTGAGGTTTTTGCGTAAACACAAATGAAGATAAGGTTTCTTTGCTGTGGACTGGAAAAATTGCTCCAATGGTTATGTCTCCATCCTTGGAAAACAGCGGGTACTTAGGGTCTCCCATCATTCGGCAAAGGGTGTTTCCTGCCTTGGTTTGAAGTTGTTGGAAAAGCAGAAGTATGTAAAAAAAGAGAAGCATCCCAGAGATTGAGCTCAACTGTGGCTGCCAAATGCAAATGACTTGATACAGTATTTGGATTTTTATATGCATAATTAGTATGGATGAACAGCCAGTGACATCATAGGGCAGGACTGATTGAGTTGACTCAATAAGGAGTAAGAAAGAATCAAGGTAATTTTCTGAAGTTGTCAGAAGGTAGTAAAGTGTAGAAGTGCTCTGACAGATAGGCTACTTTTGCCATTTAATGTTAACTTCAGTGACCTTATACTTACATTACAGGTATATTCTCAATCTGTAAATTATTTCCAACAATGACTGTATGAATTTGAGATCCATCTTTTCACACTGAGGCCAACTGAGGGACTCATATGCAACTACTACAGAAGATTCAAATACTCACTGATGCTCCAGAAGAAAAAAAAAAAAAAGAAAAAAAAAGAGATGCATTAAGAGACAGAGGGGTGAAGGCAGTACTAAATGAAAAAAAAAAAAAAAGGATATTTAGGCAAAATAAGAAAAATGTAGGATACACACCTTGATTGTGTTCAAAAAGTTTTCACCCCCGGCTCTTAATGCATTGTTTTTCCTTCTGGAGAATCAGCAAGCATTTGAACCTTCTGGAATAGTTGCATATGAGTCTCTCAGTTGTCCTCAGTGTGAAAAGATGGATCTCAAAATCATACAGTCATTGTTGGAAAGGGTTTAAATCAGGGCCGCTGCTGGCCAAATGGGTGCCCTAAGCAGGATTGTATTGTTTTGTACCCCCTCTCTCAAATATTATGGAAGTAAAAAAAAACAAAAAACACCTACTGTAGGGGTCAAAGTAGAAGTTTAATAAAATATAAAAGTAAATAAATAAATTTTAATTAAATTGTATTGTTTACAAATTAAAATTGTAGCTCTAGTACCTATGGCTATGATTTTATTACAATACAATTGTCTGATTGATTTTATAGTCTCAAGCATTCGGAAATCACACAAAAGAAAATTAAGCAGTTTTACTACCATGGTTAATTTTTGTAAAGGTTGTGATGTCCACATGTGTTTTGTTGAATAAATTATAGAGGGTGTGTCATCTATACCAAAAGCTGGCCAAAAATTAAAGATTAAGTGGATATTTGAATTGAATGTTTAGTCAATAGCCTATTAAACAAGGATTTAATTGTCCTGTAAGTATAACAGCAGCAATTACCAGGCCTTTGGCTACCATTTCAGGCATTTGTAATAACATGTAATGTACATAAATTCATTTTGTATTACATTATGTATTTTAACAGTGTTATTCAATGAAACCATAATTATTAATTAACCAGTCATTATTTCCTCATTGTTTTATGTAATGCATTTTAAATCATTTTAAAGGCTGTTGTTGGCTTAGGTGGTCTGTTTTTATAACCACAAAAAAAAAATATTATCTTAATAATTCTTTGTAAATTATTATTTGAAGTAACAAAACCATGGTTAATTTGCGGTTACCATGGCTATAAGAACCATGATTTTTGGTTTTATTCGAGTTAAAACCATGGCTAATTTTCATAAGGGAACATGGAAACTAAGAGAGAATATTAGTTGCGTTGGTGGTGGTGAAATTAGCTATTACGTAAACAGCCCAAAAAGTTTTGCAGGCTTATGAATGTAGCTTACCTGCAAGTGATGCATGGGCTTTGTTTTCATCTTTTTTTTTTCTTTTTCTTTTCTCCGCGCCGGATTGCTGTTGTCTTTTCACAGGCATAGACAAGTTGTCCATCAATTATGATCATTTGCATTCAGCCGCAAGCATGAGGTGCGAGCAGTCGCGGGCGCGAATGTGGGAATGGCGCGTTTTTTTTGGTTTTTTTTGAGCAACTGGGATACTGCGTACTCTGCGTATAGGGAGTGGCAGTACTGGTTTAAATACACAAAAAGTGAAAGTGAAAAGTGGAAGTGACATGACATGTGGTCAAGTATGGTTACCCATACTCGGAATTTGTGCTCTGCATTTAACCCATCCTAAGTGCACACACACACCATGAACACACACCCAGAGCAGTGGGCAGACATTTATACTGCGGCGCCCGGGGAGCAGTTGGGGGTTTGGTGTCTTGATCAAGGGCACCTCAGTTGTGGTATTGAAGGTGGAAGAGAGCACTGTACATTCAGTCCCCCCACCTACAATTCCTGCCGGACCTGAGACTTTGGGTTACGAGTCCGACTCTCTAACCATTAGGCCACAACTGCCCCTACTGCTGAATGCTGAAAATGCTGAAAAACCAAAGAATTTGTGGGACCTGAAGATTTTTTTTCTGAAGAACAGCAGGCAGTTTAACTGTTAAGGACAAACAAGGGACTTATGAACAACTATCACTAAGCAAAAAACACAGCTATGGATCATTCAGGTAACAACACAGTATTAAGAATCAAGTGTATGCAAACTTTTGAACGGGGTCATTTTTATAAATTCAACTATTATTTTCTCTTGTGGACTATATAAACATCTTTTATATGAAATTTCTTATTTAGGTCAGTATAAATAAATAACATGCATTTTGTATGATCCCTCTTATTTTGGTAAAATAATTAACATTTTGCAGATTCTGCAAGGTGTATGTAAACTTTTGACTTCAACTATACTTGATCAAATGAGACTTTCAGACAGAGGTCCAGCAGCCTTTGACTATATTTGTTTTCTTTAAAAGGAGAACATATAGCTAATATGTATCTTGTATTTAATTACAAAAAGAGAAATACTTTATTTATTTATTTTTTTATTTTCAATGTGAATTTTTATCCCTGTCATAGTATTATTTACATAGAGCCCCTAAATTTAAAAAAAAAAAAAAAAAAAAAAATCAGAGTGAGAGAAAAAAATTTGGGGTGGGAGGAAAACTTTGCAAAACTTTTGCGTTCTCTGGCAAATATATTTGCATTCCCTCGCAAAACTTTTGCGTTCTCTCGCAACACCAGTTAAGTTTCGACAAACACTTCCTGTTTACTTTACAGATTGTAGTGTTTCATACAGCTCCATACGTTCTCAACGGATCGGTTCATAGAGGTTTTTTTTGTTGTTGTTGTTTTTGGACTTCCTGTTTGTTGCTGGACTTCCTGTTTGTTGCTGCTGCGTGTTTTGAGTTTGAGCTCTGTCAAGTTAATTCTTTATCGTCTATTTTCTAATCCTGAAATCTATTTTACACACCATCATTTTTGTTTCTATAACGTTTGAATATATCCCCTATCGTATTCTACAACAAAAACAATCAAAGCGCCTTGTTATCACTAATTTTATTTTGATTTACCGAGTCCGCTATTAGCTTATAGCCTGTTAGCATCGCCAGCGAGGTTTCATTAGCGGCAACCAAGGAAGGTTGCCGCTAATCTCGCTTACATTGCTAATACTCTATTCACACACATTACCATTGTTTTACTCACTGCTACTTGCTTTAATGGCGGATGTGTGTCTACCTTTGAGTTCAGGCGAGGACACATTCGAGCTGCATTCGGTGCAGCTGGAGCTGGAGGCCGTGGAGAAGCAGATCCGCGAGCTGATGGAGAAGCAGGCCCAGCTGAGAGAGCGGAGAGCCGCGCTGGAAACATCCCGGGCTGACGCTCACAAGTCCGGGGTAAGTATACAGCACACCCCTAACACTCCCACCAAGTTCAAGTTCAAGTTCAAGTTAAGCTTTATTGTCAATCTGCTACATATGTGGACATATAGTGGAACAAATTATTGTGCCTCGCAGGACCACGGTGCTACATACTAGTTAAGCATAAGATAAACATACAACAATGCAAATATAGGAAAAACAATAGAGCTATACAACAGTTTAACCATCTGACTATACATATACTATAAATACTATAACTACTATACCTAGTTGACTACACATACACAAACTGAGACTGTAAAAGAACTTTTCATAAATACTGTACATGAAATTGTGCTAAAGAGATATTTGTACATGAAAATGTGCAGAAAAAATATATATTTTGTACATTAAATTGTTCAGAAGAGAGGTTTTGTGGCAAGCAGCGCATAGTGCAAAAAGATTTAGTAGTGCAACGCTCAAGTAAACATATATTATCTTATTGAGTCTTTGTAGCAGGGAGTGTTTATAGAAAGTGTCTAGTGTGCATATAGTGGGACGAGTGCGTTACTACAGGTGGTTTGTATAGCCCACTCACCTGTGTGTAGCACACTCAGAATTGCACTTAGGAAAATTGTCAATAGTTATTTATGAGTTGGGGGGCTGAGGTGTTCATGGTTTCAGGGGGGACAGGGAGATTGGAGTTAAGAGCTCTTACAGACTGGGGAAATACTTTCTGACTGCAATCAGCAATCTGACTGAACGAGCTTTGATACTCCTGTACCTTTTACCTGATGGCATTGAGCTGGAAGAGGTTGTGGGAGGGGTTGTTGGGGTCCTTCACGATGCTGGAGGCCTTGCTGGAGCATCGTGCAAGGAAAATGTCCAGGATGGAGGGGAGAGGGGCACCGATGATCTTTGCGGCAGTGTTCACTGTCCGTTGTAGGGTCTTGCGGTCAGCAGCACTGCAGTTCCCATACCAGACAGTGATGCAGGTGGTCAGCACACTCTCAATGGTGCCCCTGTAGAAAGTGGTGAGGATGGGTGGAGGGAGACTTGCCCTTTTCAGCCGGCGGAGAAAGTGGAGGCACTGTTGTCCCTTCTTGTTGAGTGACGTGACGTTGGTGGTCCAGGTGAGATCCTCTGTGATGTGCACTCCCAGGAATTTAGTGCTACCGACTCTCTCCACGGATGAGCCGTCGATGGTCAGTGGGGGGTGGTCAACAGAGTTTCTCCTGAAGTCCATCACAACCTCTTTTGTCTTACCCACATTGAGGGACAGGTTGTTAGCACCACACCATTCAGCCAGCTGTGCCACTTCCTCTCTGTAGTGCGTTTCATCGTTGTTTCTGATGAGGCCTACCACAGTTGTGTCATCAGCAATCTTGATGATGTGGTTGGAGCTGGACTTGGCAGTGCAGTCGTGGGTCAGCAGTGTGAAGAGCAGCGGGTTGAGCACACAGCCTTGTGGGGCACTTGTGCTCAGTGTGGTATTGCTGGAGGTGTTGCGGCCGACACGGACTGACTGAGGTCTTGCAGTTAAAAAGTCCAGGATTCAATTACAGAGGGAGGTGTTAAGGCCCAGCAGGTTTAGTTTGTGGATGAGCTGTTGTGAGATTATTGTGTTGAATGCTGAGCTGAAGTCAATGAACAGCATTCTTACATAGGAGTCTTTCTGTTCCAGGTGAGTAAGAGCTAGGTGGAGAGTGGTGGATATTACATCGTCCGTGGAATGGTTTGGACGGTATGCAAACTGGAATGGGTCCAGCATGTTTGGGAGACTGGACTTGATGTGATGCATGACTAACCTCTCAAAGCACTTCATCATGATTGGGGTCAGTGCTATGGGACGATAGTCATTCAGACAGGACACATGTGACTTCTATGGTACTGGGATTATGGAGGTGGATTTGAGACACGTGAGGACAACTGCCTGGCTCAGCGAGGTGTTGAAGATGTCTGCTAGGACATCCGTCAGCTGTGCAGCACAGTCTCTCAGTACACGTCCAGGTATGTTGTCAGGGCCCGCAGCCTTTCGTGGGTTAATCCTGGATAGGGTCTTCCTTACATCGGCTGGTGAGAGACAGAGTACCTGGTCGTTTGGAGATGTGGGTAGTTTCTGTGCAGGTGTGTCGTTCTGTATCTCAAATCGTGAGTAGAAGTTGTTGAGTGCCTCTGGTAGGGATCTGTCATCGTCACTGGCCTGTGGCGGTGCCTTGTAGTCAGTGATGGTCTGAATGGCTTGCCACAGGGTCCGAGTGTCTTTACTGTCACCGAAGTTGTTGTTGATTTTTTTAGCATGAGACCATGAGACAGATTGGCTCTTGCTGTTTTGAGGGCTGCTTTATCTCATGATCTGAATGCTTCATCTCTGGTCTTTAGCAGCACATGAACCTCTGCTGTCATCCATGGCTTCTGGTTGGCACGTGTGGTGATGGTCTTGGTGACTGTCACATCATCTATGCACTTTTTGATGTAAGCAGTCACAGTTTCAGTGTACTCCTGCAGGTCTGTGTGGTTGTTGTAGGTGGCCGCCTCTTTAAACATGTTCCAGTCTGTGTCCTGGAAGCAGTCCTGCAGTGCTGAGGTGGCATTGTCTGGACATATTGTGATCTGCTTTTGAACCGGTTTGACAAGTTTGATAAGTGGTCTGTATGCTGGGATTAGCATAACAGAGATGTGGTCCGAGTACCCAAGGTGGGGGCGGGCTTCAGCTTTGTATGCATTTTTTCTCTGTTGTATAAACAAAGTCCAGTGTGTTGTTTCCCCTTGATGCAAAGTTCACATGTTGGTAGAACTTTGGCAAAACTGTCTTTAGGTTTGCGTGGTTGAAGTCACCGGCTATGATGAAAAAGCCGTCAGGGTTATTTGTTTGTAGTTCGCTGATGGTGCTGTACAGTTCACGAAGTGCGTCCTTAGCATTTGCACACGGGGGAATGTAAACCGCGACAATAACAATAGCCGTGAACTCCCGTGGCAGATAGAACGGTCGACACTCCACTAGCGACGAACAGTGTTTTGATACTACCGCAGCATTGTTACACCATTCTTGTTGACATACACACACAAGCCTCCCCCGCGAGCCTTACCAGACAGTGATGAGTCTCTGTCTGCTCAGTAGCAGGTTAGCCCGTGCAGCTGAATGGCGGAGTCCGGGATGTTGTACTTTAGCCAAGTTTCAGTGAAAACAAACACACAACAATCCCTTGCCTCTTGCTGTGTAGATCGACTGAGTTAAATTAAGTCCAGTTTGTTTTCAAGAGAGCGAACGTTTGAGAGCATGAGTGTTGGAAGAGCCGGTCTTGTGGGGTTAGCCCTCAGCCTAGCTTGTATACCTCCACGCTTACCGCGCTTCCGTCCTGTCTCACACCGCTTGCGACGCCGTCTTGTGCGGGTAGCGTCAGTAGGCGAGGCTGCGGTTTCGAGGTCCGGCTTCAGCAGTAAACAAAGGCCTCGTAGCTTCTCAGTAGCCACCGGCGAGAGTTGGTGTTAGTATGTGTTGCCGATATCCAAATGACTTTGGCGATCATAGATGAGTTTTTGAGTGATTTCCTTATGAATTAGCGTTAAATTGACACTATTTGGAGACGAACAGACGACATTAAAAGACATAAAAGCACCGTCTTTGGGACCCAGAGTAGCCACTGCATCTGACCGCATCGCCATCTTGGATCGAACTCCTCTACTCCGTGTGTTTCTCTGCACAGACCCTGTGCACCCAGGACGCGATCTTCCCAGATGTCCTTCACTCCAGCACCGGGACACCACGGACCCTGGGTGCAGCAGCAGCGGAAGACGCAAGCCAGGCCCCGTGCGAGGACCTCTCCCCCTCCACCGCCTCTGGTCTTCGAGATCTCCACCCGGAACCGCTTCGCTCCCCTCCGCGATGCTGTGATCGTCGGAGACTCCATTCGGAGACTCCATCGTCCGGCACGTCCGTGCTATGTTAGCTGAAGGTAAAGCTCACTGTTTCCCTGGTGCTCGTGTTCTCAATGCTTCTGCACAGATACCCGCGATCCTGAAGGACGACGAGAGCATCAGCATGATCGTGCTGCACGCGGGGGTGAACGACACCAGGCTGCGACAGACAGAGACACTGAAGAGGGACTTCAGGAGCCTGATCGAGACGGTGCGCAGTGCATCACCCGCGGCAACGATCGTCGTGTCTGGACCGCTTCCCACGTATCGACGAGGACACGAAAGGTTCAGTACACTTTTTGCTTTAAACAAATGGTTATTGTCATGGTGTAAAGAACAGAAACTGCTCTTTGTTAATAATTGAAATCTTTTCTGGGAGCGTCCTAGGCTTTTCCGGGCCTGCACCCCAGCAGAGTCGGAGCAGAAATCCTGTTAGACAACATCTCCAGGACTCTACGCTCCATCTGACTAGTAAGCCCATTCTCAAATAACTGCTATGATGACTTTTGTTCTACCCACTTAAATGATAGAAATACTTGTGCTGTCCAATCTTTAAAGACTGTGTCTGTTCCCCGAACAGTGAAGCCAAAATATAAATTTAATGCAGGATCTAGAAATAATCTGATCGTGATTAAACCAGAAAAATGCAAAACAAATAAGCAAAAGCAATTTTTAAAGCTTGGGTCCCTAATCATTAGACCCTCACTCACACCCAAAGCAGTTATTGTAAATGAAATGATCACAGATAATAGTTTTGATGTGCTCTGCTTGACTGAAACCTGGCTCAAACCAAATGATTATATTGGTCTAAATGAGTCTACTCCACCAAGCTACTGTTATAAGCATGAGCCCTGTCAGACTGGCCGTGGCAGCGGTGTTGCAACAATATATAGTGATATTCTCAATGTTACCCAGAAAACAGGATACAGGTTTAACTCATTTGAATTACTTCTGCTTAATGTTACACTGTCAGATATGCAAAAGAAATCTCTCCTATCTCTTGCTCTGGCTACTGTGTATAGACCGCCAGGCCCGAATACAGATTTCTTAAAAATTTGCAGATTTCCTCTCAGACCTATTGGTTACTGTTGATAAAGCACTAATTGTCGGAGATTTTAACATTCACGTTGATAATACAAATGATGCGTTAGGACTTGCGTTTACTGACCTAATAAATTCTTTTGGAGTCAAGCAAAACGTCACCGGGCCCACTCATCATTTTAATCATACGCTAGATTTAATTATATCGCATGGAATTGATCTTACTGACATAGATATCGTACCTCAAAGTGATGATGTTACTGACCATTTCTTGGTATCGTGCATGCTGAGTATTACTGATTTTAACTATATGGCTCCGCGTTATCGTCCGGGCAGAACTATTGTTCCAACCACTAAAGATAGAAATAACCTGCCTGATTTATCTCAACTGCTATGTGTACCCATAAATACACATGAACTAGATGAAATGACTAGCAACATGGGCACTATCTTCTCTAATACATTAGAAGCTGTTGCGCCCATCAAATTGAAAAAGGTTAGAGAAAAACGTACTGCGCCATGGTACAACAGTAATACCCATTCTCTCAAGAAAGAAACTCGTAAACTTGAGCACAAATGGAGAAAAACTAACTTGGAAGTTTTTAGAATTGCATGGAAAAACAGTATGTCCAACTATAGACAGGCTTTAAAAGCTGCCAGGGCAGAGCATATCCGCAGACTCATAGAAAATAACCAAAACAATCCAAGGTTTTTATTTAGCACAGTGGCTAGATTAACAAATAAACAGACGCCACCCGATCTAAATATTCCCTCACAATTTAATAGTAATGACTTTATGAATTTCTTCACTGATAAGATCAGAAATACAATAACAAATGTAGATTCTGCAGCGTCTAGTACTTCATCTCCATTCATCGCACCCAAAGAAAAACTGCAGTGCTTTACAACTATAGGACAGGAAGAGCTAAATAAACTTATCACTGCATCTAAACCAACAACATGCCTATTAGATCCTGTACCCACTAAATTACTGACAGAGTTGTTACCTGTAGCAGAAGAACTGCTTCTCAATATTATTAACTCATCGATATCTTTAGGTCACGTCCCAAAATCATTCAAGCTGGCGGTTATTAAGCCTCTTATTAAAAAAAAAAAAAAACACAACTAGATCCTAATGAACTAGCAAATTATAGACCCATTTCTAATCTTCTGTTTATGTCAAAAATTTTAGAAAAAGTTGTGTCTGCTCAGTTGTGCTCCTTTTTGCAAAAAAAAAAAGATCTCTATGAAGAATTTCAGTCAGGTTTCAGGCCCCACCATAGCACAGAAACCGCACTTGTTAAAATTACAAATGACTTGCTTCTTGCATCAGACCAAGGCTGCATCTCATTGCTAGTTTTACTTGATCTTAGTGCTGCGTTCGACACTATAGATCATGACATACTCATAGATCGATTACAAAACTATACGGGTATTCAAGGGCAGGCTTTAAGATGGTTTAGATCCTACCTGTCTGATCGCTACCACTTTGTTTATTTAAACAGGGAATCATCTCAATTATCACCAGTAAAGTATGGAGTACCACAAGGATCTGTCCTAGGTCCTCTGCTATTTTCAATATACATGTTGCCCCTTGGTAATATTATTAGAAAATACGGGATTAGTTTCCACTGTTATGCTGATGATACTCAACTATATGTCTCAACAAGACCAGATGAAACTTCTAAATTATCTAAGCTAACAGAGTGTGTTCAAAATGTAAAAGATTGGATGACCAATAATTTTCTCCTATTAAATTCAGATAAGACAGAGATATTACTTATTGGACCAAAAAACAGTACACAGAATCTCTTGGATTATAATTTGCAACTAGACGGATGTACTGTTACTTCCTCTACAGTCAAAAATCTGGGTGTTATATTAGGCAGTAAATTGTCTTTTGAAAATCATATTTCCCATGTTACAAAAACAGCATTCTTCCATGTTAGAAACATTGCCAAGCTACGAAACATGTTACCTGTTTCTGATGCAGAAAAGCTAGTTCATGCATTCATGACCTCTAGACTGGACTATTGTAATGCACTGCTAGCTGGTTGTCCTGCATCTTCAATAAATTAATAAACTACAGGTAGTCCAAAATGCAGCGGCTAGAGTCCTAACCAGATCAAGAAAATATGATCATATTACCTCAATTTTACAGTCTCTGCACTGGCTATCTATTAAGTTCCGCATCAGTTACAAAATATTATTACTTACCTATAAGGCCCTTAATGGTTTAGCTCCTGCATACCTAACTAGTCTTCTACCACGCTACAATCCATCACGCTCCCTCAGGTCGCAAAACTCTGGACTTTTGGTAGTACCTAGGATAACAAAGTCAACTAAAGGAAGTAGAGCCTTTTCACATTTGGCTCCCAAACTCTGGAATAGCCTTCCTGATAACGTTCGGGGTTCAGACACACTCTCTCTGTTTAAATCTAGATTAAAGACACATCTCTTTAGCCAAGCATTCACATAATGCATCTCATAATCTTGTACTGCAGTTATATCTGATCAAACACACATTATTGTTCTTTAGCTTGGATTGAACAAATAATTTTTGCTTGGTTGGAACAGCAGCTACGCTAATTATGTCTCTATTTGTTTCTCTGTTTCTGCCACGGGATTAACATCCCGTGGTAACTAGGATTTACACAAGCTTCAGTCTGGATCTAGAACACCTGAGAAGAGATGATGCCAACCCCTCAGAGGACCTCAGATGTTGCCTACCCTCAGACAACATACAGAACTACCAAATTTCGGCATAAGTTAAATATATTAAGTTTCTACAATATATAAATATTTTAGAAACTTAATTTCCTGTAAAGCTGCTTTGCAACAATTTGTATTGTGAAAAGTGCTATACAAATAAACTTGAATTGAATTGAATTTTATTTTGAAATTGAACGAAATAGTCAGTGCACGCTTATCAAGGCACGGTTTTGGGACATTCTAAAACGTTTAATGTAAAACACTGGAGGACTAAATTCAGTACACACCTTATTAATAAAGCATACAGGCAAGCAGAATAGCCCAGAATATGAACATAACCTGGTAAATTGCATGCTAAGCGTATCCCCCATAGAAAGAAAACGCTTAATTAATGGACTAAGACAGTGGTATAAAAAGGCAGAATTCGGTATAAAGTTTATTAATAAATTATACATGAAAGCAGGTAAGCCCAGAATATGAACAGAAGCATTTTCCTCCCATAAAGAAAATGCGGCTTAATGAAGATGGTGTTAAAAAGAGACCAAATATGCTATAAAAATTATTAAAAATAAATTCTGTTTACATGCAATCAGATGAGCCCATAGGACCTGAATTGCACGATAAGCGTTTTCTTCCCCATAGAAAACTGCACTTAACATGGATTAACATGGACAGTGATATAAAAAGCCCAATTTTATATTTTATTAAAAATATACTAAAGTCAATCAATGCAGTAATCCATTAAGCAAGTGGTTCTCAAACTTTTTACAGTGGCGTAGCCTACACCCTAGGGCATTTAGCCTAACATTCTTCTGAGTACCCCCAATTAGACCGCAGTCACACCTTTTCCATTAAGGGACAATATCTACCCCCTTAAATTGAATTACAGGTGCATTTTTACCATTATAGAGGCAAAGTTTTTCTAGCCTTATTAATTGTATGTGACGAGTTTTATGTCGTATTCTTAAAGGGGTCCTATTATGCTCTTATACAAAGTCTTGATTTTGATTTGGGGGTGTACTAGCTCTCATGCTTGCTGAAAATCACATTATTTTTCACATTATTTACATAATTACAATACCTCTCTCCCCAGCCTGGCACAAACGGCTCGATTAGTTGTGGGTTTGATGAAGGCCCGCCTTCCGTAAAACAAAATGTGTTGTGATTGGTTAGCTGTCCCAGTGCGTTGTGATTGGCGAACAGCTTAGACGGTGTTTCAGTACTGCCCCACCCCTTGCCAAAGCAGCAAGTTCATCAATATTGCTATATCAATTCAGACCCTGAGAATACTGAACAAGAGTATCGCACAGAGCCTTTGCACGCACGGATATTACAAGTCATATTAAAGTGGTAACGTTATTGTTTTTTTTGTTTTTTGTTTTTTTGGCTAAATTACGTTTTAGATAGGATGTCAAAAACAGCTTAAAAATAACTGCATTTATTATGTACAGATAAGTGCAACGGTAATATGTATTATGTTTTATTGTTCTTTAATTCTAACATTATAACATGAATTGCAGTGAAACTGTTATACAGTTGAATTTATTTATCCCATAGTCCACAGACTTACACTATTTGTGGCGGCATATATATATATATATATATATATATATATATATATATATATATATATATATATACATACATACATACATATATATATGTGTATATATATATATATACACATATATATGCAAATTCATTCAGAAGGCACTGTTGGAGTGGAGATCGAGGTTTCCCCGGTAACGCTGTACACAAAGGTTTGTGCACAAGGTTTCCTCTCACAAATGCTGCTTTATCAGACATTACATGCAAGATGAAATGAAAATGACATCCATAATTTTCTGAAGACAGTCGATTTCCTTCAGAAAAACAGTGATAAAAAAACACCAGCACCGGGTTTCGATTTTGAAACGTGCAGCGTTCAACCAAGCATTCTGCTCACCCGCCAACCATTCGAATTTACGCAGGCGGGATTTATTTTAATGATATTCTAATTGGCCGCTTTGTGATATCACAAACACCAGAAAAGAACGCTGTTGTCCAAACGACCCATTCGTTGTAGTTCTTGAAAAGGGATTTTTTAAACACAAAATATCTCCCTTTTGGGTGGACTTTGGGGTTTGTAACTTTGTAGATCTTTTTATGCCCAAACATACACACTACACACTGACTAAAATTCAAAAAGTGAAAAAGCATAATAGGACCCCTTTAACATTCATTAAGTGTATTATTAATAATAAAGCAATAAATGATGCAAAACAAAGCGATACTTGTAGATTCTAAACTAAAATCGCCAGTAGGTGGCGGCAAGTCACTGTCTAATGAGCAAGGCGTTGCATCATTCATTCATTCATTCATTCATTCATTCAGTAATGAAGCGAATGGTTGTAGGCTAGTTACGAATGGGTTATTAATCAGTACTGACTCTCCGAATCATTCAAAGCTGCAAAACACCGTTGTTGCTAGGAGACGCACACCAATTCTGTTGTGGATTTCGATGGAACTATTATTTCATTGTAAAATATAACAAACAATATTGACAATATTGTGTTTAAAATGTAGGCTACATTTAAAATGTAAAATGTACACTTAATATTGCCTTAATTGCCTTAATATTTTTTGTTGTTATATAACTGTTATATAAAATCAGTGTCACATTTGCAGTCTTTTGGATATTCAGGGAAAATTTCATTCTCGTAGGTTCCAGAGCGAAATAAGAAAGTAACAGTGTTCACCTTATAAAATTTATCTTATAATCTTTTATATTGTTGAATCTTAAAACTGCTTACACTTTGCAGTTTTGAATTATGCCCTACTGTAAGTGACGGATTATTTTATGTTTCAGCGATTTCATTGCGCCGGCGCCTCAAGCTCACATATTCATTGCAAACAGCGTGGCCTGTTCATTATTAAAATAAAACATGGAATCACCAATACAGATAAAATGTTACACAGTCAATTTAAATAGTCTGTATTACAGTCTGTGCCATACAGTGTGAGCCCTGGGCCACTCCAGTGCGGCACATTTTTGTTCATTATGATTTTTTTTCAGTTGATATTGGAACGTACAAAGACCAGTTAATTTAGTAAATAATGGTTTAGCTTCAAATACATTGCGAATATGGAAACATTTGGATTTGTGCTGAATGAGAGCGGTACGTGAGCCCATACTTTCAGTTTCGCTTTAAATTAGGTTTTGGCTTGTTTATAGCTATTCTGGGCTTGTCTGCTTTCCTGTACATAAAAGGCTATATTTTATTAATAAACTGTGTACCATAGTTTGGTTTTATACCGTCTTTGTCCATTAGCCTCCCTTAAGTGTTTTCTATAGCCTAACGGTTTTCTATGGGAAGAAAAAGCTTAATGTTGCATTCATGGCTATCTGCTTTACTGGTAGTAATGCTGTTAATAACGATATTAATATTACATTTGTTATTAGTATTAATAGTATTTGTTAATACCGAATTGGGCCTCCAATGTCACTGTTATAGTACATTAAGCCATGTTAAGCATTTTAGAATGTCCCAAAACCATGCTTTAAACTATAAGCAAAGCTGACTGTATTTGAACTTGAGTCCAAGTTTAAAATAAAACTCTATGGACTGCTCCATTGTGAACGTACGAGCTGTATGAACCACTAACTTACAAGTGTTTGTCCGAACTCAACTGGTTTTGCGAGAGAATGCAAATATATTTTGCAAGAGAATGCAAAAGTTTTGCGAGGGAACACTCTTGCGAGAGAACACAAAAGTTTTGCGAGGGAACACAAATATCTTTGCAAGAGAATGCAAAGGTTTTGCGAGAGAACACAAAAAAAAAAAAAAAAAAAAAAAAAAAAACTTTCCTCCCACCCAGATTTTTTTATTTATTTTTTATTATTATTATTATTTTTTTCACCACCATGTCCCTTTAGGGGGTCTGTATATTTATGTTTAAGTAAAAAAAAAAAACAAGATTTTCAGTTATTTTCAAAAGGGAAATACTGACATTGATGTTTACAGAGCAGAGGTCATCTTTCTTTAATTCCAGAGAGAGAGAGAGACTTTTGTTTGTCTTTATTATTATTTGGTGCTGTATTATTTGGTTGCTATGTTATTTCTGTTTCAAAAAGGAGCAATAAATAAAATTTTAAAATCTAAAGAGTGTTTGATTTTATAGATTAGTAGTGTTGCAAAATTAATAAATGCATAATAATCATGAAAATCGTGAAACCGTAGTTGTTCCTCAAATTATAATCACACCAACAAAATCTATAATTGTTGCATCCCTACAGTGAACGAGCATCCCTGTATGCATCATACAGATTGAGTGCAATAAAATAGGAAAGCAATAACTATGACTAAAAAATACATTTTGCTAAAAATATTTGTTGGGCAATAATTGTGCCATATGTACAATTTTAAACCAACAATTAGGTGAATTTGTATCATAGCAGTAACTATAAAGTGATTATGTAATCCATATGTAACCCAGCCCTACTTTCCACTTATATTTAAATCACCTTATTACCAGTCTTCTTTTAGACTACAACATTGACTGATGATTGAATCTTATAAAATATTGAATCTGTTGATAATTTTTGACTCTTGGAATTATTCCATTTTTGTTGATTTGTTGGTTGGTACTAGATGCATTTAATTGGTTTTCATCCATTAAGGGGAGAACTTTCTCAGTAGACACTGGAAACATCTACTCTACATCAGCAGATGTAGAGTTTTTTTTTTTTTTTTAATGTTCCCTTTAGCCGACTTTTTTTTTTTTTTCATTTTTGATTTATTATTTTACTTTACTTTACTTTACCTAGGTATGTTCCAGTCTTGTCTTTCATATATTTAGTTGGTGTCCAAGGGTTGCTGGACTTTAACTCAGTTCCTGAAAATTATAATCCAAATATAGCTCGCTGTGCTGCACATTTTAGAGCGGACAGCTTCCTCAATCTACGCGAGTTCAATGCTACCGTTTATGGGCCACAACCTGTAAGTATGTTTTATTCTTTGTTGATGTGTTTTCCATTAATAGTTTGTATCGTTAATTTTAAGTTGTAGGACATAAACAAAGGGCAATGCTGTTTGGCTCCGCTAGCCATTTATCAAGCCTACAAACACCTACAGAGTTCTTTTTTTTTAATCCCACCAGCTAACTTGAACCACCAGAATGTTGGCGTTTATGTGATAAGAGTAAACTTTTATTTATTATATTTTCTATGCCTGTTTTGCTACAGGCACGCTAAATGCGGTTCTGTGTTTAATTTTGCCACTGTATTAAAGCCATTGTTATTCTTCATAATGGGGTTGTAGTTCTTGTGACAGATATTTGGCTACACTCGTTCTACAAAGACAAAACTAACAGTGCTATACAGTCAGTTGCGATCATTGTAGCTCCACAGTCTGTATTCAAATAATACCTTTAAACTACAACGCATTTGTTTATTTTGCTGTACTGAAGCTTTAGTATGGATACAACCATGTATCATAAACAGTATTAGCATTTACAAATAACAGTGTATCTAAAAAAAAAATGAAACAACTACAAAAAAAAATATATATATATATATATATATATATATATATATAAAATGAAAAACAAACTCAACAAAAACAAACAAAAACTCTCTTGATATTTTAAAAAACAATTACAGAAGAATAAAATAAAGCATATTTCAATACCTTCTGAAACACAGTACATTCAGCATCTGGCTCATATTCGTTATTTGAACCATATTCTCAAAACTATTGTTTTCAATGACTTCAAAATCAATAATTTGATCACTGGCAGCTTATTCACCGCATGCACCATCAAATGACAGTGACATATATATTTCATTGCGTACAGTAATTGCTCTGGAGTAAAGCCATTCAAACCAGTTCAATTTTTGCTTTTTTTATGCTTGTGGTAATTATGAGTGAAACATCACGTGTACACATCTTTGTGTATCAAACAGTCCTACCTCGAGGAATAAAGATGCATTGCAGGTATTGCGTCATCAGATATGTAAATACAGTTGCGCAGGAAAAATATACTTACACATTTAGAGACCTCAGGTCTCTAGCGACCCTATATGCTTTTTACAAACATTGATCAGAAAACAGGTATGCTTTTATATTATATATATATATATATTTTTTTTTTTTTTCTTTTTTTTTTTTTCTTGTTATATTGTTTATAATGAATAGATTGAGGAATACTAATGTCTACATTAGACATTAGATTGAGGAATGTCTACACCGGACGCGAGCGGTGAGTCGAGGCATGACAAAGTACATTAGAACTCATTATAATCAGTGATGCTGCCTACACTGGAAGTGCCATGGCGCGACATGACAAATCCCCGACATTAAACTGCTGCCGCATTCTATTCTAATTGTCGCGTCCGGTGTAGACACGATGTAAGAAAGCTGATGTCTAACTTTAAAAAATGAAGGAGGGAGAGGGTAGTGAATGATGTTCAAGGTCGCTAAAGAGTATGCATTTAAGGTTTAAGTGAACTTAACTCCCTGGAGTCAACGGTCATGCCGGCGCGACCAGCTCACATTTGTTGTTATCAGTGCGAAAGAAACTAAAAATACTCTGCTAATTTTGGTCATTCGATCATCATTGTATCATTCGAAACTGTGAAGTGTCTACTTTTTTTATTTTATTTTTTTTTTCACGCAAAAAAACTAAACAAAAAACAAACAACAACAAAAAAAAAACAGGATGCGTGTTCTTCCATCTCTCTCAGTGAAGTCCATTCTGAAACGTGTCTGAAAATGAACTGTAACTTAATGAATATTTGTAACACAGACATGATCCCCCCCCCCCCCCCATCCTGAATACCCTGCTGGCCTCACTAACACCTCTTCCATCAGCAAATTAGTTTTCCCAGGAGGTCTCCCATCCAGGTACTGACAAGGCTCAACCCTGCTTAGCTTCAGTGGGCAACCAGTCTTGGGCTACAGGGTGATATGGCTTTGACAGAATACAAAAAGCATAGACAGAATATGAACAGCATTTTTCCCCTATAGCCCACCAGAAGGTACATTCCAGCCTTTTGTCTGCACTACTTTGCAGGCCGTATGATGTGAAAAAAATTATCACATGTAATGTTATGGCCATGCAGTCCCTCAGCCATGTCTAGTACTACCCTCATGCCCTGATTTTTTTCAGGTATTTGTCCAGGGGATTTACCGGTGTAAACCTGCATATTGCAGGAATAGCTGGACTGTGCATCACATGCGGCCCATATTTTTATGCCATATTTGGCTGGTTTGCTTGGCATGTATTGTTTGAAGGGACAGCAGTCATGAAATGGATCCAGACATTTATCCACAGTGATGTGGGGGCTTGGATTGTAAAGAAAGTGAAATCGCTGGACGCACTTGTCCCATAGATCCCGTAATGCTGTGAGCTTGTCACACTCTCGTCAGCCCTGTCGTGTTTCTTTGTCATCAATGCATATGACACAGGAGAAAACATGGAAAGTCTTTAGAGACATGGTGGCTGGAAATATTGACCTTCCAGTGTCAGCATTCCAAAGGCTTGCTTTTGCTTCTTTTTTTGACTTGTACACTCCTGCCAAAATGAGCAACCCAATGTAGGCTTGCAAGTCAATCACATCAAAGTCCGCCATACACCCCTCTAAGTTTATCATTTCAAGTACAGGTGCATTTCAATAAATTAGAATGTCGTGGAAAAGTTCAGTAATTCAACTCAAATTGTAAAACTCGTGTATTAAATAAATTCAATGCACACAGACTGAAGTAGTTTAAGTCTTTGGTTCTTTTAATTGTGATGATTTTGGCTCACATTTAACAAAAACCCACCAATTCACTATCTCAACAAATTAGAATATGGTGACATGCCAATCAGCTAATCAACTCAAAACACCTGCAAAGGTTTCCTGAGCCTTCAAAATGGTCTATCAGTTTGGTTCACTAAGCTACACAATAATGGGGAAGGCTGCTGATCTGACAGTTGTCCAGAAGACAATCATTGACACCCTTCACAAGGAGGGTAAGCCACAAACATCCATTGCCAAAGAAGCTGGCTGTTCACAGAGTGCTGTATCCAAGCATGTTAACAGAAAGTTGAGTGGAAGGAAAAAGTGTGGGAGAAAAAAGATGAACAACCAACCGAGAGAACAGCAGCCTTATGAGGATTGTCAAGCAAAATTGATTCAAGAATTTGGGTGAACTTCACAAGGAATGGACTGAGGCTGGGGTCAAGGCATCAAGAGCCACCACACACAGACATGTCAAGGAATTTGGCTACAGTTGTCGTATTCCTCTTGTTAAGCCACTCCTGAACCACAGACAATGTCAGAGGCGTTGGAGGGCTAGGGAGAAGAAGAACTGAACTGTTGCCCAGTGGTTCAAAGTCCTCTTTTCAGATGAGAGCAAGTTTTGTATTTCATTTGGAAACCAAGGTCCTAGAGTCTGGAGGAAGGGTGGAGAAGCTCATAGCCCAAGTTGCTTGAAGTACAGTGTTAAGTTTCCACAGTCTGGCTGGTGTTGGTCCATTGTGTTTTTTGAAAACCAAAGTCACTCCACACGTTTACCATAGGCGTAAATCCCCCAAGTATAATCAATGTGAATATAGCCATATATGTATCAAGTTATTCTACTATTATAATCCTGTATCAGCCTGTGTGTGTGTGTGTCGAGGCCTGCAGGAGAATGGAATGTGCTGATGTATAGTTTAAGGTAAAGCAGCACGGAATGTGCAGATGTATAGTTTAAGGAAACTGATTGGAGGTAAACAATGACAGGATGTTAAACAAATTCCACAAAAGTTAAGTTAAACAACGACAGGATGTAAGAAATGTATGGAACATGCCTATATAAGAGGTTGCAAACCCATATTCGGGAGATTCTCAGCAGAGACTCTCGACTGTATTATCCCCTGATAATAAAGTCTATTTTTCTGGCATCAAAACCCCAAGACTTCAAGAGTGATTCTTCATAGAAGGGGCAGAAGCCACCACAAATCGGCGCCCGAACAGGGACTGGAAAGGAGCAACAGGTTGGACGACCACTTTGGGTGAACTTTGACAAGCAGCACAAGCGGTGGCCACTAAAGAAAAAAGATAAGCAGTTTATGCTTATATAGTTAGTTTGTGTTGTTTGCCAGTTTGCCCGAGGTGGTAAGGACACTTGAAAATTGCTCTTCCAAATTTAAATAACAAAAAGAAAAAAGGGTTTTGATTCCAGAATAACTAATTGCATGTACAGATCTGTTTTACTGTTAAGAGGGCCTTTGATGGATAGCAGTAAATGAGGGCAGATTGTGCATGCAAAAATCTGTTTACTGTCAAGTGGGCTTTGATAGATGACGTAAACGTTAAGCAGATATACATTGCATGCAATGGTCTGTGTTTATTGTTGAGTGAGCCTTGAAGGACACCAATAAATGTGAAACAGATAAAGTATAGAGAAGTGCGCAAAGTCCTTGCGGATACCCCTCTGGTCACAGAGGTCTGTATGGGGAGGCAAAAATTCCTGCTGGGTTCTGCTTTTTTTCTGTGTTGAGGAAGTGTATCAGTGAAAGAGCCAGGAACTGGCAGGTCACTCAGGAAGAGTGTAGTGTAGTCTGTTTTCATATATGTCTGTTTTCATGTTTGTCTGTGTGAATGACTGTGGTTGTATGAGAAAATAAATAAATTCCGTATAGGTGGGCAAAAGCTGCGCACCCCTCCTGGACCGTCACTTAAGTGTGACCTGGCAGAGACGGACGCAGCTCATGCCCACCTGAGAGGGTTGAATGAGTGTATTAGCCCTATAAATAAAGGGACAAAGGATGAGTGTATGAGCCCTTTGAATAAAGGGACTAGATGGAGTGAATGTGTCTAGGAAAATTGTTTCAATAAAGATTGGATCAAGATTGGCATTGTAGATTTTTCGTACACATTTGAATGCATATATTGTGTGACTAAGATAGGGATAATATTTAGGAAATTTAGGAGACTAATACAGTTCAGATAGTGCCTTATGTTAAATAATTAAATTGTAATAATTAACATTCATTTTGAATGCTGAAAAAATATAGATTTTTTAGAACAGAAACAAAGAATTTCTTAGTGATTGGTTGGCACTTTTGGATACTAAGTGGTTTAAAAAAAATAATAATAATAATAAATAAAATAAAATTTAGAGTATAAATTCACTGTATACTGAAAATGTGCACACACAAGTGTTATAATAAATATTTGGCTTAAAAGTGCAGGTTACAGAAGAAAATAGGAGAAATTGGTTAAAATAATTAAATTAAGTTGGGATATAACTTATATTATTTGAACAAAAAAATAATAATAATTAGTTAAATTGTTGTATAAAATACATATTGAGCTTTAAAGATAGGATTTTCATATGAAAGGAAAAATTATGGCAGCCACTCCGGTGGAAATATTAGGATTAAAATATCCATTGTATAAAGAACTGATACACAAGCTCTCAAATAAATGGCAGCAGAGAACTAAAAAAAATATGACAAAATGGCCAAAGTAAGGAACATTTGATGTATCATTGTGCGAGGAAATAGAAATTCTGATAAAAAAAAGTCATAAAACTAAAGGCAACAGTAAAAAGAGAGAAAAAAGAGAAGCAAAAAGGGAAAAAGAGAAGGAAGTGCTAGCCTTGTTCAAGAAGAAAGGAGAAGACTCATTGAAAAGTATAAAACAGGCAAGAAAAATAGTAAAAGAGGCAGACAAAGAGACAAAGGAAAAAGAAGAGTTGTTTTCTAAACCACCACCATATCTGCCCCTAGAGGGACAGTTCCCAATACTTAAAGGTATTGTAGAAGTGTCTGGAGAAATGCAAATGGAAGGACAAGTAGAACTGGAAGAAAAACAAAAAGAACCAGATGTAAGACCAAAGAGGAAACAAAATAAAAAGAGTGAGGGATATTAACCTTTAGATTGTTATAAACAGGCACGCATAGCATTAGAAATGATGAAAGCAAATTATGAAGGAAAAACAGGAAACGAGGAAATGTTAGAGCGGATGAGGAGAGAAGATAAGGAGATTGAAGCACAAGCAGAGGTTATGGAGGCAGAAATAGGAAGGAAAATTAAACAAACAGAAAAATGAATTGAATATGCAAATAAAATGGTGAGAGATAGAAGTAAACTATTAGAAAGCAGAGAGGAAGTGAGTGAAGGTGAGGAGACATAATTTGATAAAAGAATATGGGAACAAGGAAGAGAAAAAGGAAGACTTAGACCACTGGCTGCACAACTAGCAATTTTAATTAAGTGTACACAGGGACAATATCTCCCCTTGGCCACACAGGACATTGAGGGGATGGTCACTCGCCTCCCAGACATTCATGAGGGGGCTTGGAAGTGGATTAATGTGTTTGAAAAAGAAACTATGGGCAAACTTTTAGCTGTGGGGGACATTAAAGCACTTCTGGCAAAGATTATGGGAGGAGCAAAGATGGAAGAAATTCTCCAAGCATCCAAATTGGACAGAGCTGTGTACTCTCTGTCCAAATTGGATGCTTGGATGGTTGGAACTGTATTCGATGCATTCCGTCCAGCAGTGTGGCAGGCACTGCGTGCTGAGTACCCGATCAGACTAGAAATCATTAAAGGGAGAACAGCTGGGGGAAACAGAGAATTCAACCACATATGTCCAGAGACAGCTGAAAAGATGGAAGCAAGGAACTGAAGGGAATCCAGAAGGAGACCCATTAATAACAACATTGTTTAGAAATGTTTTGATTGATGCCATGCCACAAGCTGTAAACAGCAGGCTGAAGGACGTGGTCGGCTTAAACTCTAAAACACACAAAGAGTTCTGTGACCATGTATCTCATCCAGTGGAGCAATACAGAAAAAAATGAACAGAAGCTCAAGAGCCAAGAGAAAGAGCTACAGAGAAAATTAACTCAGTTACGGCTCGAAAGAGCTGACAAAAAAGAACAAGAAAAAGATTCAAGCTCCAATAAAGAAAGACGAATCAGAACAAATGACATTGATGTCTCCAGTAAATGCTCCTCCACCAGTTATTCAGCCAAGCCCACCCGCAGCAGTCCCTCCAAATGCACACCAGAACCCTGTACCCATCATTAATGTCTATACTCATCAGCCAGGGCCAATGGGATGGAAAAGAAAACCAGTACAAAGAGAACGGAGAGGAAGAGGCAAGCCTTATACTGGTCCTCCAGGAATGTGCTGGGGATGTGGACAATTCAGACATAACAAAATTGACTGTCCCACCAATCCATGGCAACAGCCACCTAGGGGTGGAAGGGAGGAGCGTTGGCAGCAGCCCACCCAGGGTTCATCACAGGGCCCAGTAAACCCTTGGGGAGGTCCAAATCAAGGATATTAGGGGTGCCCAGAGATTCTTACAGGGGAGAGTCAGTTTCCAATTTTAACAACTAAAGCTGATCAAGAACCTATTTTGCAAATTGAAATAGAGGGAAAAACGACACCAATAATGGTAGACACAGGAGCTGTTTATACTTGTGTAAATTCAAATTATGCCTCACATCTTCCCTTGCCTGGAAAATTTGCAAAGACAATAGGATTCTTGGGACAAATGCAGTTAATTCCAATGAAAGCTCCAGTGTGTCTACAAACAAAAAATAAAAGTGTAACAATGCCCATTCTTGTGTCAAATCAGATCCTGTTAATTTGTTAGGAAGAGATGCATTATGTAAATTGGGGCTACAAATTTGGTGTTCTCCAGAAGGAGTATATATAGACACAATAGGAATAGAAACTCAAATGATAGTTGTAGAGCCAAAAGCAAATGTTTATTGGATAGGACAGATAGAACAAGATGTGAGACAGACAATTAATAAATGGGGAAAGTTCACTGAGGCACAGATTCCAGAAGCACAGTTACTAAAATCAGAATTTCATTGTACAATGATATATGATCCTGAAAAAGATGAAAAAATGGAAATGGCAGGAAGAAACTGAAGGACAAAAAATTGAAATAATCTCACATCACATTATAATAGGTAAACAGGGAGCAGCTCTAAATATACCTGAATGTGAATTTTTGAAAAAATGGTTCAATGTAACAGATTCTGTGCCACATGTGTCTTTATATGAAGGAAAAAAAACTGGGAAGCAAAAGATCTAGGACCAATGATGAAAAAGGCAGAACAAAGCAAATGGGAAGCAACAGAACATCCGTCGATTTTTTATTCAGCTGACAAAAATTACATCAAAATTTTGTGTGCAACCAGCTTGATGGGAATTCCTCAGGAAGTATTTATCAGTCAAAAGAAATTGACAGAGATGACTACAACATCCGAATTGATAGACACTACTGACACTGAACTATTTAAGGAAGTAGAGCGTCAGGTACCAACTGAACTATGGTCTCAACATGACTCAGATGTAGGATTGATAAAATCAGCGAGCCCAGTGAGAGTACAAATTAAGCCAGATGCATGTCTGCCCAGAAAATCACAATACCCTTTGCGTCCTGATGCTGAAGCAGGTATAAAAAAACACTATTGAAGGTTTAGTGAAGGCAGGAGTATTAACAGAAACAACTAGTTATTGTAACACTCCAATTATGCCTGTGATCAAAGCAGACAAAAACAGATGGTGTCTTGTTCATGACCTACGAGCAATCAATGATATAGTAGAGGATTTGCCAGCTGAGGTACCAAACACGCACACGCTACTGACGAATGTCCCTCCTGATGCCAAATACTTTACAGTAACTGATCTTTGTTCGGCCTACTTCAATGTTCCATTAGCAGAGGAAAGTAGATATTTATTTGCATTTTCATATGCTGGTAAACAGTATACTTACACTAGAATTCCTCAAGGATTTAAACATCTTCCACATTTATTCAATCAAATTCTTAAAGCTGATTTAGAGGATCTTATGATAGACAGTACTTTCTTACAATATGTAGATGATTTGATTATTTGTGCTACATCACTAGAACAATGTCATAAAGATTCTATTAAAGTCCTAACGAAATTAGCACAAGGAGGTCGCAAAGTATCCAAAACCAAAATACAGTATTACCAGCCTCAAGTTGAATACTTAGGATGATTGATTGCATTTGGCACACGAGCTGTAGCTCCAGCTCAATTGGAAGGCATAAGTAAAACACCATTGCCTCAAACAGTAGGACAAATGATGACTTTTCTAGGGATGACTGGCTTTAGTGCCGATTGGATAGAAGACTACGCAGTAAAAACAGCTCCATTGAGAGAAATCGTGAAACAAGCAGGACTGCAACATTTAGGTAATCCATTAAAATGGAACACAGATGCATTATTAGCATTTGATACTCTAAAAAAATAACTACAACAGGCCCCAGCCTTGGAAAATCCTGAATACTCTAAACAATTTCATTTGGATGTCGCAAACAGAGCTGATGGTTATGCATCAGCTGTATTGATGCAAGAAACTTGTAGTGGTAGGACAAAACAGCCTATTGCTTACTATAGTACAAAATTGGACAAAGTAGCTCAGGGTTACCCACCATGTTACCAACAAGGCCTTGCAGCAGTATATTATGCATATGAGAAAGCATCCACAATAACAATAGGGTACCCAGTAACTATTTATACTCATCACAAAATTATTGAGTTAATAGAACAAGGAAAATCTGTTTTGACTCAAGCCCGAATTCTAGCCTATTCATTGCTACTTACATATCCAGATGATACTATTAAGCGATGTCATACAGTTAATCCAGCTGAATTAATTCCTTTGGCTTTTGAAGGAGAGCCCCATGATTGTGTGACTGATTCATTGACATTTACTAGATTACGGCCAGATCTTGAGTTTACACCAATCCCTGAAGCAGAAGTCACTTACTTTGTAGATGGTTCTAGCTTTAGCGATCATGTAGGAAATCATACAGGATATTCAGTAGTGAAGAAGGACAAGGAAGAATTTGTGCCTGTGATATCACAACATTGTGTACCATCATGCTCTGCTCAATTAGCAGAATTAAAAGTGCTCACAGCTGCATGTCAATTGGCAAAGGGACAGACAGCCAATATTTTCACTGATTCAGCATATGCTCATGGTGTATGTCATTTATGTGGAGCAGTATGGAAGCAGAGAGGTTTTAAAAAGAGCGATGGGACTCCCATCCAACATGCTGAACAAATAGGTCAATTAATTTCTGCTATGATGCTACCAAAAAGACTAGCAATAATCAAATGTCAGGCGCATAAAAAGGAAATGATTTTGTCATTAAGGGAAACAATGCAGCAGATTTGGAAGCTAAAAAAGGCTCAGGATGTCAGGTAGCAGTATCAGCACCTGTAGTACTTATAGAACCTCAACCTCAATTGGAAGATTTTATTCGAGTTCAACAACAAGCAGGATCTTATGAGCACTCAATGTGGCACCAAAGGTTAGCCAAGAAAGACACGCAAGATATTTGGCGTACACATGAAGGACAAATTGTTGCCCCAACTTCACTTTTGAATATTCTCATTTCAGATGCGCATGGTTTTGACCATTGCGCAAGGGGGGAAGTGATAAGGAAAATTAAAAAGCAAGGATACTGGTCTCCTTATTTACATGCAATGGTAGATGAATTTCTGGCCACGTGAAGTTTGTGCCAAAAATAATGTGAGGAAAGGAATAACAACACCAATAGACCATATACCAGTACCAGAAGGACCTTTCAAGCATTTGGTAATGGATTACGTGGATATGATAAAGCGAGTACAATGCAAAAGATGCATGCTTGTGGTCATAGACAGATTTAGCAGATGGGTGGACCATCAGCAGATCAGGGAGCAGGAACAGTAATTAAATTTCTAACAAGAGAAGTAATTCCTAGATTTGGAATACCATCAGAAATAAGTTCAGATAATGGATCAGCATTCGTACAAAAAAAAAAAAAAAAAACTGTAAAACAAGTACTGCAACAATTGAGAATAAAGCAGAGGCTAGGGTGCATTTACCATCCTCAATCACAAGGGGCGGTAGAGAGATTAAATGGAACCCTCAAGGCTAAAGTCAAGTCAAGTCACCTTTATTTATATAGCGCTTTTAACAATACAGATTGTGTCAAAGCACTTAACAGTAACAAATTGGAGGATAGAGTGTCAGTAATGTATAATAAGATTAAACACTCAATTTTCAGTTAAAGGCATTTCATTATTGAATTCAGAGATGCCATTGTCTAGCTCAGTTTAGTTTAAATAGTATCTATGAAATCAAATTGACGATAATCGCTAGAAATTAAGTGTCCCCAACTGAGCATGCCAGAGGCGACAGTGGCAAGGAACCAAAACTCCCTTTGTGACAGAATGGAGAAAAAAAACCTTGGGTGAAACCAGGCTCAGTCGGGGGGCCAGTTCTCCTCTGGCCAGGATATTATTGTTTATTTATTTTTTTACTTATTAATTAAATTTTAAATGTATAAATGTATTATATTTCTATTTTTATATTGTTGCAATTTCTAACAATAATAGTATTATGTAGTTAGGTATTTTATTATATTATAGTTATTTTGTTTAATTTTTAGTTTTATTGTATTTAAGTCGAGGTCTTCACTGGGGATATGTCCCCGGGGCTCATCCAGGTGTCCGACCTCTGCTGACGATCAGGGTCGCAGACATCATCTCCCGGCGCCAATCCACCATCTGATCCGGACACGGACTGAGAAACAGAATAAGAAAGAAACAGACAAATATTAGCGTAGATGCCATTCTTCTTACGATGTAACGAGTACATCGTGTGTTATGAGGAGTGTTCCCGGTTCCGGTTGATCTAACTAATGCAGCCTAACAATCCTTTAATGGATTTGAATAATAGAAGTGTATTAGTATGTTATGTGTAAGCCAGGTTAAAGAAATGTGTCTTTAATCTAGATTTAAACTGACAGAGTGTGTCTGCCTCCCGAACAGTGTTAGGTAGATTGTTTCAGAGTTTGGGCGCTAAATAGGAAAAGGATCTGCCGCCCGCAGTCGATTTTGATATTCTAGGTATTATCAAACGGCCAGAGTTTTGGGATCGCAGCGGACGTGGAGGACTATAATGTGATAAGAGCTCGCTCAAGTACTGAGGAGCTAAGCCATTCAGCGCTTTATAAGTAATTAACAAGATTTTAAAATCTATACAATGTTTGATAGGGAGCCAGTGCCGTGTTGACAGAACCGGGCTAATATGGTCATACTTCCTGGTTCTAGTAAGGACTCTAGCTGCTGCATTTTGGACCAACTGTAGTTTATTGATCAAGCGTGCAGAACAACCACCCAGTAAAGCATTACAATAGTCTAACCTTGAGGTCATAAACGCATGAATTAGCATTTCTGCATTTGATGATGAGAGCATAGGTCGCAATTTAGATATGTTTTTGAGATGGAAAAACGCAGTTTTACAGATACTAGAAACATGACTTTCAAATGAAAGATTGCTATCAAACAGCACACCTAGGTTCCTAACTGATGAAGAAGAATTGACAGAGCAGCCGTCAAGTGTTAGATAGTGTTCTAGGTTATTACATGTGGCGTTTTTAGGTCCGATAATTAACACCTCTGTTTTTTCAGAATTTAGCAGTAAGAAGTTACTCGTCATCCAGTTTTTTATATCGACTATACATTCCGTTAGTTTCTCAATTTGGTGTGTTTCACCGGGCCGTGAAGAAATATAGAGCTGAGTATCGTCAGCATAACATTGAAAGCTAACACCATGTCTCCTGATAATATCTCCCAAGGGTAACATGTAAAGCGTGAAAAGTAATGGCCCTAGTACTGAGCCTTGAGGTACTCCATACTGCAGTTGTGATCGATATGATACCTCTTCATTTACTGCTACGAACTGATGGCGGTCAGATAAGTACGATTTGAACCATGCTAAGGCACTTCCACTAATGCCAACAAAGTTTTCTAGTCTATTCAAAAGAATGTTGTGGTCGATAGTGTCGAACGCAGCGCTAAGATCCAGTAGAACTAATAAAGAGATACAACCATGATCAGATGATAGAAGCAGGTCATTTGTAACTCTAATGAGAGCATTCTCAGTACTATGATACGGTCTAAATCCTGACTGGAATTCCTCACAGATACCATTTTTCTCTAAGAAGGAATATAATTGTGAGGATACTACCTTTTCTAGTATCTTTGACAGAAAAGGGAGATTTGAGATCGGTCTGTAATTAACTAGATCTTTTGGGTCAAGTTGTGTTTTTTTAATGAGAGGCTTAATAACAGCCAATTTGAAGGTTTTGGGGACATATCCTAATGACAATGATGAATTAATAATAGCCAAAAGAGGATTTATGACTTCTAGAAGCAGCTCTTTTAGTAGTTTAGATGGAATAGGGTCTAACATACATGTTGTTGGTTTAGATGATTTAACAAGTTTATACAATTCTTCCTCTCCTATAATAGAGAATGAGTGGAATTGTTCCTCAGGGGATCTATAGTGCACTATCTGATGCGATACTGTAGCTGACGGCTACATGGTTACAATTTTATCTCTGATAGTATCGATCTTGGAAGTAAAGTAGTTCATAAAGTCATTACAGCTGTGCTCTTGGGAAATGCCAACACCTGTTGATGCTTTATTTTTCGTTAATTTAGTGACTGTATTGAATAAATACCGTGGGTTATGTTTGTTTTCTTCTAGAAGAGACGAAAAGTAATCAGATCTAGCAGTTTTTAATGCTTTTATGTAGAATAGGGTACTTTCCCGCCAAGCTATACGAAATACCTCTAGTTTTGTTTTCCTCCAGCTGCGCTCCATTTTCCGGGCTGCTCTCTTTAGTGTGCGAGTGTGCTCATTATACCACGGAGTCAAACTGTTTTCTTTGATCTTCCTTAAGCGTAAAGGAGCAACTGTCAGAGTCTCTGTTACATCAAGTGTTTCTGCGCTGTTGGATATGCTGAGGAATTGAGATAAATCAGGAAGATTACTTAAAAAGCAGTCTTTTGTGGTAGAAGTGATGATTCTACCATACTTGTAACAAGGAGTAGAATTTACAGTTTTTGCTATATGGAGTTTACACAAGACTTGATAATGATCTGAGATATCATCACTTTGCTGCAGAATTTCAACACCACTAATATCAATTCCATGTGACAGTATTAAATCTAGAGTATGATTTCGACAACGAGTAGGTCCTGAAACATGTTGTCTAACCCCAATAGAGTTCAGAATGTCTATGAATGCTGATCCTAATGCATCTTTTTCATTATCGACATGGATATTAAAATCACCAACAATTAAGACTTTATCTGCAGCCAGTACTAACTCAGATAGAAAATCAGAAAATTCTTTAATAAAGTCTGTGTGGTGCCCTGGTGGCCTGTACACAGTAGCCAATACAAACATCACAGGGGATTTATCACTAACACGTGTTTCTCTAGATAATGTTATACGCAGCACCATAACTTCAAACGAGTTATACTTAAAGCCTGCCCTCTGAGAAATACCGAGAATATTGCTATAAATTGTAGCAACACCTCCCCCTTTACCTTTTGGACGTGGCTCATTTTTATAGCAGTAATCTTGGGGGGTAGACTCATTTAAAGTAATGTATTCATCTGGTTTTAGCCATGTTTCTGTCAAACAAAGCACATCTAGTTTATGGTCAGTGATCATATCATTTATAAATAGTGCTTTTGTAGAAAGGGACATGATATTCAGTAAGCCAAGTTTTATCAATTGTTTCTCTGTATTGTAAACATTTTTTTATTTGTTGAACATCAATTAAATTGTTACTATTACTTTGGTTTGGACGTTTTCTGTATTTTCTAGTACGGGGAACAGACACAGTCTGAGGAGGCTCTATGTGCTGAGAATTAACTGACTTCTGTGATGTGAGGCGGCTAGCAGACGGTCGGTTTAGCCAGTCTGTCTGCTTCCTGACCTGGGCCCTAGTTAGTCAAGTACGAACTCTAAGACTATGTGCCATATTTCTAGAGAGAAGAGCGGCACCACCCCAGGAGGGATGAACACCATCTCTTTTCAACAGGTCAGGTCTGCACCAAAAACTCGTCCAATTGGCTATGAAACCTACGTTATTCTGCGGGCACCACTTAGACATCCAACCATTGAGTGACGACAGTCTGCTATGAATCTCGTCACCCTGGTAAGCAGGGAGGGGACCAGAGAATATTACAGTGTCTGACATCGTACTTGCAAGTTCACACACCTCTTTAACATTATTTTTAGTGATCTCCGACTGGCGAAGTCGAATATCATTAGCGCTGACGTGGATAACAATCTTACTGAATTTACGTTTAGCATTAGCCAGCACTTTTAAATTTGCCAAGATGTCAGGCGATCTGGCTCCCGGTAAACATTGGACTATGGTGGCTGGTGTCTCTATTTTCACGTTCCGTACAATAGAATCGCCAATTACTAGAGCACTTTCATCAGGTTTCTCAGTGGGTGCGTCACTGAGTGGGGAGAACCTGTTTGATGTTTTGATCGGAACGGAAGAGCGGTGTTTTGACCCGCGACTATGCCGCCTCACAGTCACCCAGTTCCCCTGCTGCAGAGGCGCTGAAACCGGAACCGAACAATGTACAGGAGTCCCTGAGCTAGTCGCATCCAAAGCAGTATCTACAGCCCTCACATTCTTACTATCCTCAACTAAAGTTTGGATGCGTGTCTCTAGTTCTAAAATCTTCTCTGTCAGCCTAACTATTTCCCTGCATTTATCACATGTGAATCCCTCGCTGCTGACAGAGACAGATAAACTGTACATGTGGCAGGCGGTGCAAACAACAATAGCAGGAGAAGAAGCCATTACTCACCGTGATTGATGAATGATACCAACTTAACTTATCACTTACCACTGTTGTTTGATGAACTTGTGAAAAACGGAGCGAGAGAGAAATGATAACGGAGCGAGAAAAAAGAAAACAATAATAGGCGCGAATAGTAACGCGAATGGAACCGCGAGTAACAAGCTAGCCAGCTAACGAATGCTAACGCACTGCACTCGCGGTTTTAAAAGCGAACGATCAAATTAGTTAGATTAGTTTGATAGATAATACCAGAAATATGGTGGGAATTAAGTTATATATTATCACTTTAAACAACAGAGAGTGAAAGTAAGGTAAAGATTCAATAAAAAAGCGGAGCTACAATCGCAAATCTCTCAGCATCACAACAGACAAGAACAGACTAAACTAAACAAAATATGTGAAAGTATTAAACTTAACTGGATTGACGCATTACCTCTTGCACTAATGAGCTATCGCATGCAAACTAACAGAAACACGCACTTAACACCGCATGAAATGCTTACGGGTCGACCCATGCCTGTGCCATATTGTAGGGGAGTTTATTGTAGGAGTTTCCTACAAAGGACCTCCTCTAGAGCGATTACAAATGTAACTTCGATCTTATATGAAGAAATTAACTACCATACATAAAGCTATCTGTTTACAGGAAAAAAAGAAAAGAGCCCTGTGAGGAAACTGAGTCGGAATGTCCAATTGTTCCAGGTGACCAAGTACAGTATATCAGAGGGTATTCCGGAGAAAGTGGAATGAGCCCAGGAGAGAGGGACCCTACAAAGTTGTGAGAGCTACTCCAACTGCAGTCCAAGTGGAGAGAAGTACAATTTGGTATCATCTGAACCACTGTACTAAAGTTTCCAAAGTACGGAAGCAAAGAGAAGAAAACAGACAAGCAGATAATTCAAGAGAAAGTGACGAGGAAAGACCAGTGACACAAGATGAAGTACAAACTGATGAAAGCTCAAAAACAGATGTACAAGGAGCTCACATTCTCCTGTCAGACAAACAGGAGAAGAGAAAGAATAAGTCTGACAATGTATCTGATGATCACATGCTTAATGTATCTAATTTGGCAAACTCAAGCTATAACCAACAGCACCCAGGCTTTCCCAGAATTGACTTTTCAATCCTCGGGTGAATCCAGCAGTGGCTTTGACTTAATCCAAAAATAACAAGAACTAGATGAGGAGGAAAAACTATCTAGACAAAATAGACACATTGTAAATGACAATCATAATATCACTTTTAAGAAAATGGGTAATTCAGATATATTATGGGAAAAGGCAGAAGACAACAATAGGTATAAATGGGTAAATTACACAGCAGAAAAGGAGAAATGGGAAAACTGCATAGTTTGTTTTGAAGCAAGACCAATTTTATATATTGTACCAATACCTATACACAGTTCTAGTTGTAGAATATTTCATGATGAATGGTTTAAGAAATGTCCAGGACTATCTAATGCAGTGGGGTTAGATGTAGTGAGAATGGGAGGTAAATGCTTTATAGAAAGAGGCAGAGAGATAAATGGCTTTAGAAACTGTACCCAAAATATGGCATTTTGCCCATATTGGTGCCAGTTTCTCCAATCTACAACAAACTACAGAGAAGCAACTGAATTACAGTGTATGCGTACCCGTAAATGGCCAATAGTACAAAACAAAGAAAAATACAAAAGCCACAAGGAAAAATTCAATTAATGGCAGACCAGGAATTTGAATGTTATGAGAAGAAGGGACATATTGATGTAGGAAGATTTGAAGGGAAATGCAGCAAAATATGGAAAATACCACAATGTAAATATGACTAAGTGATAAAAGAAGGCCCACCACCTACATTGGATGATATTGATATTGCATTGGCAGACATATGGTGGATGTGTGGATTAGAATATGGCCTCTTGACAACATTACCAGAAAAATGGTAAGAATTATGTACTAGGGTTATGCTGACACATAAAATGAGCCACATCTCTCTAGAAGAGGAAGCAACAAATGAAGAAAAATCCAGATATAAAACTGCCTATGAAAAAGACCCTGCAGTTTATATAGATTCAATTGGTCAACCAAGAGGTATACCTTTTGAGTTTAAAGCAAGAGATGAAGTCAAATCAGGGTTTGAATCAATATTTATTTGGATTACGCAAAATAAAAATACAGATTGGAACAATTACATATATTACAATCAGCAAATATTTATTAATTACACTGATGAGGCCTTATCACTTTTAGGAGAGCAATTGGATGCAACGAGCAGAATGACATGGCAAAATAGAAAAGCTTTGGATTATTTGTTAGCTGAAAAAGGGGCAGTGTGTGTTATGTTTGGGGATAAATGTTGTACTTATATACCAAATAATACTGCTCCAGAAGGATCATTTACTGATGTAATGACCAAATTGAAAAACCTAAGGATTGAACTTAAAACTAACGCTGGGACAGATAATAAAATGTGGGATTGGTTTGATCTAAAGTTAGGAGCATGGGGAGCATGGTTAACTAAATTAGGAATGTTTTTAGGAGTTGCAGTATTAATAGGAGGATTACTGTTTTGCTGTGTGCTTCCTATACTGAGGTCACTAGTTGTCAAAGCCACAGCTAGGCAAATGGAAATACTAAGATGTCAAGATGATGAAAAATTGAATTTGAAGAGTAACCAAACCGGACTGGGCTTATGCACCCAACTGGAAGTCACAAACATTGACAAATGATGGAGATTCTAGTACCTCAACTTAGGACGAAGAAGTATAAAGATGAACCATACCCTGGGTGTAAGTGCTAGCCTAACCTCTGCCCAAGGGTGGCCCTCTATGATGCGCAAAGTGTCTGGGCTGAAGATCAATTATGCTATTTTTGTGTGATGTTATATTGTTTTATGTTTTGAATTTTTTATTTCTGTTGTATACATAACTGTGACAACCACAGGCAAGTGCTGAACCAATTGCACGCTCATGCTTATAACAATCTTTTAGCTTAAATGAAGGATTAGGGAGACAGGTTCTTTTACTCCTTCCTAGTCAAGTGTGAGGGAGAGGTCTATTTTTCTGGCATCAAAATCCAAGACTTCAAGAGTGATTCTTCATAGAAGGGGCAGAAGCCACCACAGTTTCACAATTTGAGTTGAATTACTGAAATAAATGAACTTTTCCACGGCATTCTAATTTATTGAGATGCACCTGTATATTCTTTTCAACTGAGGGTGTAATGAAAAGCTCAAATGCAGATTTTATATCTTGGACATGGCTGTCAGCATATCTGTTGGGCCCTGGAACAATTTTGATGACATTAGCAGCACTAAGCTTACCCTGTCATTCAAGTGGGGAGCAGGACTATAATAACTTTCCATATTTGGAAGGTAATGTGTCTGCTGGTGGTTGAGAGACAACAGGAGGATCAATACTAGGAGTCTTATTCTCATCTGAGGAGGAGGCCTCATAATCAGGGTCCTCCTCAACATTATCGTTTGTCTCAGACACATTCTCCTTCAAATTACTGAAGCTTACTTTCACTGTCAAAAAACCGTGACAAAATCTCATTGACAGAAAACCTTTGCTTAGAGGCAATTTTCAATAGAGAGAGAGAGAGAGAAAGAGAGAGAGAGTATAAAGAGAGAGCGCAGAGCACAAAGAGAAATGGTTCAGAAGGCTTCTGTGTAAGCTTTTATATGTTTGCTCCTCCCCTGTAAACCACAAGAATGCTTATATATATATATATATATATATATATATATATAATATGTGTGTGTGTGTGTGCGCGTGTGTGTATGTATGTTTATATACATACTGTATACACACACACACACACATTTATATTATTATATTATTATCATATATATATATATATATATATATATATATATATATATATATATATATATTATAGCGAATATTATAAAATTATAGTATGTTATAGTGACCTCAATATCACCCAAAGCAAATGTGTGTAAAATGTTGATATTTCTTATGTTTTATACAGCTAAAAGAGCCTGGTGTCAAATTGACCCCAAGGATCACCAATGTTACAAAATGTGTAGAGGACACTGGAAAAATATCATCATGCTAATTTTATGTTTACTGAGTTGTCCCCATTAAATTAGGAAAAGTCATTAAATTTGAAGTAAAAAAAAATAAATATGTCAAACATGTATTTACAGACGTTAAACATTTAATGGGGTCAAATTGACCCCAAGGATAATAGGAGGGTTAAATTTTGTGAGTCAAATCAAAAACAAATATTCCATATGAATAATGTAATCCGTATGAAATCAAAGAGAAGTAAAATCTTTCCCGCCTCAATTCATTACCTTTAATAAGCTGAGACCGCCACACGCCCGGCTTGATCGTAAATAGTTTGGGCTTCACACACAGCCCCGGTCAATGCCAAAAAAATGCCATAAAAAGTTTTTACATCAGATTCACTAAGGATGGCACGCTACTCTGGTGATGTCAGGATTGTCTTGTGTCTTGTGTTTCCCTACCTTTTGTAAGCCCTTATTTGGTTCTGTTCCTGTTCCTGTCATTATTAGTTAATTCTCTTCCAGCTGTGTTTATTCATTTATCACGTTTACGTTGTGTATTTATAGTGTGTTTTGCCATGTGTTTCCGGTCCGGTTTTGAACGTCATCCCTTGTCCTACGTGAATGTCTTCCCTGCCTGTTATCTGTACTTACCTGTTGGATCATTAAAGACTCAAGTTTTGGTTAATTCCTCGTCTCCCCATTCCTGGCTTCCGTGTCTCCTCGCGAATCGTGACAGAATACCGGACCAATACAAAGTAAGCGGCGCTCCGTCTCCCCGTTTTGTTTTCCCCGTTTTTGAAAAGTTTTGTTTTCCTGGTTTTTCCCTCTCCCCGTGGCATGGAATTCACCGCTATCTCAAGCAAGCCGCCGTTTGCAGCTCACTCAAGTCCGCCGCTGCTAGCTCAAGCCCGCCACCGGCTGCGTCTGGTCCCAGCCCGCCGGCCACTCTTCAGTCAAGTTCGGCTGCCAAGCCCGCCGCCGTCCGCGGTTCCCTCAAGCCTGCCCACGGTTCCTGTGGCAAGCCCGTCAGCGGTTCCTATGGCAAGTTCGAAGTCAAGGCCACCGTTTGCGGCTCCTCGAAAGCGCCTGCCAGAGCGCCCTCCAGTGCCGGCTTCTTGAAAGCGCCTGACAGAGCACCCTCCAGTGCCCGCTCCTCGAAAGCGCCTGCCAGAGCGCCCTCCAGTGCCCGCTCCTTGAAAGCGCCTTCCAGAGCTCCCTCCAGTGCCCGCTCCTCGAAAGCGCCTTCCAGAGCGCCCTCCAGTGCCCGCACCTCGAAAGTTCGCTCCAGTGATGGCTCAAGCCCCTGACCAGAGTCCGGTGATGGCTCCAGCCCTTGAGCAGAGTCGAGAGATGGCTCTAGCCCCTGACCTAAGTCAAGTGATGTCCCCAGAAGTCTTGTCGTGTCCACCGGAACAATCTTGTCGGTCTTGTCGAGTCTTGTCTTGTCCGTTAAGGTTCCTGAGAAGTGGGCTGCTTCTCTTGTCAAGGCCACGGAGGTCATTCCCAAGCCGCTTGCTTCTCCGGCTGGCGCAATGGAAGCGGTTCCTGAGTGCACCCCTGAAAAGACCCCGGTCACCACGTTCAGCCCAGGGAGGGCTGTGGGTCTCATGTCCAGCCCAATAGGTACCTCAGATTCTGAGCCTAGCCCAGAGAGGGCTCCTGTTCCAGTGGATGACCCACGAAAGACTCCAGTTCCTGTATTTAGCCCATGGAGGGGTCCAGTTCCCGAGTTAAGCCCAAGATGGACTCCTGTTCCCGAGTTAAGCCCAGGAAGGGCTCCTGTTCCCGAGGTAAGCCCAGTGAGGGCTCCTGATCCCCAGTTCAGCCGAGAGAGGGCTCCTGTTCCTCAGTCAAGCCCAGTGAGGGCTCTTGTTCCCGAGGTAAGCACAGGAAGGACTCCTGTTCCCGATGTAAGCCCAGTGAGGGCTCCTGATCCTCAGTTCAGCCCAGAGAGGGCTCCTGATCCCTAGTTCAGCCCAAGGAAGGCTCCTGACTCCCTGTTCCACCCAGGGAGGGCTCCTGACCTCCAGTTAAGCCCCGTATGCTCCTCCAAGTATTTTTTTTGGGAGGGGGTAGTATGGCTTCAGCCGTAGATGCCGGGGCGGGGGCTGGGGACGCGGCCTCGGAAGTGGATTCGGCATGGCCTCCTGAGTCCCCTGGTCCGCCATGGCCTCCTGAGTCCCCTGATCCGCCTTGGCCTCCTGAGTCTCCAGACCCGCCATGGCCTCCCGAGCTTCCTGCTCCACAGTGGGTCACGGAACGGGCGCCGCCCTGGAGGCCATCTGTCCTGTCTCTGTGTCCTTGTTCCTTACAGAGGGGGCGTAATGTCAGGGTTGTCTTCTGTCTTGTGTTTCCCTACCTTTTGTATGACCTTATTTGGTTCTGTTTCTGTCATTATTAGGTAATTCTCTTCCAGCTGTGTTTATTTAATTATCTTGTTTACATTGTGTATTTATAGTGTGTTCTGCCCTGTGTTTCTGGTCCGGTATTGAACGTCATCCCTTGTCCTACGTGAATGTCTTCCCTGCCTGTTATCTGTACTTACCTGTTGGATCATTAAAGACTCAAGTTTTGGTTAATTCCTCGTCTCCCCGTTCCTGCTTTCTGTGTCTTCTTGCGAATTGTGACAGGTGAGGAGGCCCTTCAGATAATTCTGGACAGCGAGGAATAATTCACTTTTTCCTCTGAGGGAGATTGTAACTCAGACGACGAACGGTTGCATTTTGAGCAGCGAATTGATTCTGCTGAGGATATAAACTCTGACGAGTAAGTGTTATATAGTTATTTTTCTTATAATACAAAACTTATATGTATCTTCAGACTATTTGCCTAGTTTTGGCTAGCTTTTGACAGTGTTTACAAATGTATGTGTAACGTATGCTCAAGTTAGAGAGTATTACACAAATTTATTAATGTTTGTAATAACGTTACTGTCGTACAAATTACTAATTATTATTATTTTATTTTATGTTATTTTTTTACATACACAAACACATTAACGTACTCGGTTACTAACGTAACCTCGGTTCCCTTAGATACGTGAACGAGTACTGCGTTGCTAGACGCAATGGGGAAAAATTCCTTTTTTTCCGATGACTGAAGCCTTTTCAGTCACGCAGTGTAACTGCACGGCCACTGGTTCGTGCAGTGAATGAAAAATGAAAAGCGGAGCTGCATGAGCCTATGGCGACAAAGCCCACCAGAGCCTGCCAGATTGGCTGGAGCCATCTGGCTATATAAGCGGGCATTTCGCCATAGGATCTCAAGTAAATTAGACTGAAGCGACGACACTGAGTCGTGCAGCATCATGATATGGCAAGGAACGCAGTAATTGTTCCCGTATGTAAGGGAACCGAGGTTAAATTAGTAACCGAGTATGTTCCCTATCAATATTTCACTGGTACTGCATGCGATAGGGAACCAGTTCAATCCCACCGTGTCATGAAAAAGGAACAACAGATACATCTGGTCTTGCATTATAGGGCTCAGAGGACCCAACTATACGCTAGGTGAATCCCTTAGGAGGCAAGTGGGCTGTACTCATCGTTCTAACAGTTTTGCATAGCCTCATCACTTACAAAAGGACTAAGAGCATACATGAAGCAAGGCCGATGCCTGAAACGTTAGGCCCGCCCTCAGGCAGGTATGTGTCTCTTAAGCAGATAGGATCCGAGCCTGTAAGGCTGGAATGTCCAAGCTATAGATCTTGGTGAAAGTGGACGGCAAGGCCCAGCCGGCCGCCACACAGATGTCTGCTATGGACACACCGTTAGACCACGCCCAGGAAGAGGCCACGCCTCTTGTTGAGTGGGCTTGTACTCCTATGTGGCATTGCAGCCCCAAGGAGGAGTATGCTAACGTAATAGCATTAGTTAGCCAGTGAGAAATTCTCTTCTTTGAGAAAGGAGCCCTTTTGGTGCAGCCGCCAAAGCATACGAAGAGTTGTTTCCGACTGTCTGAAAGCCACAGAACGCTTGATGTGAATTCTCAGTGCTCTGACAGGGCAGAGAAGGTTCAACTCCTGGTCCTCCACCGAGGAAGGAAGTGCAGAGAGCGTGATAACCTGTGCTCTAAACGGAGTACAGAACACTTTTGGAACGTAACCATGACTTGGCTTCAGGACGACTTTGGGGTCATTAGGCCCAAATTCAAGGCAGGCAAGGCTTACCGAGAAGGTCACCAACTTGTTTGACCGATGCTAATGCCAGTAGAAGTGCAGTCTTTAACAACAGAGTTTTTAAGTTCGAAGATTGCAGTGGCTCAAAGGGGGAACCTTTGAGGGCTCTCAGGACTGTGGGAAGATCCCATGTAGGGACAGAGTCGGACTGAGCCTTCTGGAACTCTTCAGAAACCGAACAACCAAGTTGTTCCTGCCCACCGATTGTCCTGCTATAGGAGCGTGCGAAGCTGCTATAGCTGCCAAATAGACTTTGAGTGTGGAAGGGGAGTGGCCCTTATCCAACAGCTCTTGCAAGAAGGACAATATCACTGATATGTCACAGGAAGTGGGGTCTTCGTCGCGGGTTGCACACCAGACGGAGAAGATAGGCCATTTGAGTGAAAAAAGTGACATGACATGTGGCCAAGTATGGTAACCCATACTCTGATTTAGTGCTCTGCATTTATCCCATCCTAAGTGCACACAGACAGCAGTGAACACAAACACACACACACCGTGAACACACACCCAGAGCAGTGGGCAGCCATTTTTGCTGCGGTGTCCTGGGAGAAGTTGGGAGTTCGGTGCCTTGCTCAAGGACACCTCAGTCGTGATATTGAGGGTGGAGAGAGCGCTGTACATTCACCCTCCCCCCCACCTACAATCCCTGCCGATACCGAGACTCGAACCCATGACCTCTGGGTTACGAGTCCGACTCTCTGTCTGGTAGATATGGTATTCAAGGTACTGTCGGGAAGGACTGATGATTCCCGTCGAGAGTCCAGAGGTGCAGAGCCCACAACTTGGGTCGTGGGTGCCAGATCGTCCTGTTCGTCTGAGAGAGAAGGTCCCGTCTCAGGGGAATGGGCCATGGGGCTGCTGTTGACAACTGCGACAGCTCCGAGAACCAAAGCTGGTTCATCCAGAGCGGGGCCACTAGGAGGACTATGTGCTTGTTGTCACTGACTCGCCTGATTACCTGGGGGATCAGGGCGACCGGGGGAAAGGCATACAGGAGGCGGTTGGGCAATCGTGAGCCAACGCGTCCTCGCTCTTCGAAAAGTAGATTGGGCAGTGAGAGTTGTCTTTTGAGGCGAAGAGATTGATCTCGTTATGAAAAGGTAGACTGGTCTTATTTGTATTGGAAAAGTAAGACTGATAACCACTTGGCAACTGCTAGTAAGTTTTGTATAGTATTTTCTTTACTCTTTATCAAACTATGTCTAAAAAGGGTCATATTTTATGTATTTGAGGTCTGAGCTGTGGAAACAGTGAAGAGAGAGAGGGCAAACATTTTGCATTTTAGGTCAGCATTGCCATCTAATCAGGCAATATTGTCTTAATAGACTGCATAGCACTTCATCTTTTATAAAATGAAAAACTTCTCTGAAAAAAAAAAAAAAAAAAAAAAAAAAAATATATATATATATATATATATATATATATATATATATTTTTTTTTTTTTTTTTTTTTTTTATATCTTAAGAAAAAAAAAAATCCATATGGAGCATGCCCCCGGTTCTCACCTTTTTCCCCCCTTACCTGTTTGCATCTCTTAAAAAGCAAGCAATCTACAGGCAGTCCACTCTGTTATGGAAAACAGAAACTGATGTTGATATGATTCCACAGACTCTGCGATTTCAGCCTGCACAGGAAACTGGACCACAACTGAGGTCTGCTGACTCACATTCTCCTATGAGTCTCTCAAAGTATTTTTTTTTATTTGTTATTTTTTTTGTCAAATAGTGCTGTGTCAACTCTGTGCCGCAACACCAATGCTCAGGCTGATAGGTATTTATGTACAATACCATGAGAGCGAGTAGGTTACGTATAGGTGGGTGAGTGGGCTTATACAAACCATAGAAGTGATCTCAATAACTTTACAAAGTGTGCACCAAGTCAAACATTTCTACCATATAATATGTATTAGTCTCTAGCTAAGGAGAAAAAACTAAGCACAGTGTGTGATGTTGATGAGATCTTGTTGGAAGCATTGGAGGAGACAAATATGAGACCACCAGAGTCCTTAGCTAAGGAGAAAAATCTGAGCGCAGTGTGAGATGTTGTTGAGATCTATTCTAAAGACTTAAAAGAGACAAATGTGAGAGATCCAGTGTCTGTAGCTAAGGAGAAAAATCTGAGCACAGTGTGTGATGCTGTAGCGATCTCTTCAAAAACTTTAAAGTAGACTAATATGAGACCACCAGAGTCTTAAGACTAGGATAAATATCTATCTATATCTATATTTATATATATATATATATATATATATATATATATATATATATATTATATATATATATATATATCCAAATCTATATCTATAATAGAAATATCTAAACTCAAAATTTTAAACAACCAGTTTACTTTTTAAAATTATGTTTTACAGTGTAGAAGGTGGTTCTGGAATAGCATAATTATAGCCGTTACATAAAGTAAACACTACGTTATTGCAGGCATTACACAGAGGTAATATGAAAAGAAAATGCCATCAAAACTTTCCTGACTGAAATATGAGTTTACAAATATGATTTAAACACCATAAATTACATAAAATATTCATTATTAATTATCAGTAATTCAAAACTATGACTCGAAGCGTTGACATAAATATGGGCTATTTGGCGATCGCTGACTGTGTTTTTATTTTGAAACATGCCGTACTCAAGTTTAATTAATTCAGTCATAGCCATTTAAAGTTTAATTATCACAATTAAGCAATATTGCAAATAGCTGTTCTTCCAGCTCCAGATTTAAAACCTCCTTTGAAGCAACACATCTGATGGAACACAGTAAGTGAATCTAAATCCTTCAGTTTACACACAGATTATATCCACACATTTGTAAGTTACCGAACTTGCACTGCATGATGTTACAGAAAACTAGTTGTCCTGTGCTGCATTTCCCAAAAGCATCGTAAGCTTAAGTACATCGTAGACCCATCGAAACCAATGGAGCTACTATCAACTTAGGCTTATGATGTTTTTGGGAAAAGCAGCCCTGTCCAGTTCCTTTCATACAGCAGGGCATTGACGAAAATTGCAAGTCCTGAAAATTTACGAGTATGTGTATAGAATGCTGTTGTCACTGCTGCAAACTCCCATATATACAAATAATTATTTAAAAACATATTTTTTATTTTTATTGTTATTTTTTTTTCATAAAACAATAAGAAAAACTGTCTGGCGACAGTTGGCGACAGTTGCATATATAACATATATAACAATAACGGCACAACTATATTCTCTCTTTTTGCATAAAAAGGAAGAAGGAGATTCATTATAGCCTTCATTACATTTATTTAGATGACATGTCACCTTGAACATCTGTCACTTCACCTTGATGCCACATGAACGGGATATTTTACCAAAAATTAAACTTCTATTATCATTTAATCACTCTCATGTTGTTTCAAACCTATATGACTTTTCTGTCAGCATTTAATCATACATAACAATCATAATGCATATAATAACCATTTCCACATGAATAACTTTTAAGCCAAAACTTTATTTACATTGTAAAATAAAACATTTGTACCTTATTACAAACACAGTTTACAGAAGAAACCAAAGGATCCAACTTGCTTAGAAGATTCATTTTTGGACTGTATGTATTTTGCATCAGTGATATCATTACTGATAGTTTATCTTGATATATACATTTTTTTATGCTTTGCAGTTGAAAGATTTAGCGAAAGGATATAGAGAAATTTATTGCAGTGAAACTATCAATTTTCCTTTTTAAATGTAGTGAACATATATGCTAGATTTGTCAGCATTTCAACAACATATCCTATTGTTACAGTATAATCTCAAAGCTGTACTTTTTTAAAAAATACAAATAAAATAATAATAATAATAATAATAATAATAATAATAATAATAATAGGTTAATAAACACGTTTATTTATCAGCATAGCTTAGACACTGTTTTCCCCATCATATTTTGCTTTGTATTTTCTTCAGGCTTGAACAGGATGATATAACATTTAGGTGCAAAAATGCAGAATAGTAAACCAAAGCTTGAGGCTAAAATGGCAAATATCTCCACAGCTACTGTAAATTTTCCAGGAGAACTGACATACGCTGGTATAAATGTGATCCATACAGCACAGAATATCAGCATACTGAATGTGATGAATTTGGCTTCATTGAAGTTATCAGGCAGTGTGCGAGCCAGAAAAGCCAGAATGAAGCAAAATACAGCCAGTAGGCCAATATAACCGAGCACAGCCCAGAAACCTATAGTAGAACCCAGACTGCACTCAAGAATGATCTTTTCCTTATAATATTTCATATTATTGTGAGGAAATGGAGGAGATATTGTTAGCCAAAGCACACATATAAGAACTTGTACAAGTGTAAAGGCAAGCACACTGAGTCGTTGTTGTGCAGGCCCAAACCATTTCATGACATTACTTCCTGGAAGTGTAGCCCTGAAGGCCATTAACACCACTATTGTTTTGCCCAGAACACAGGAGATACAGAGGACAAATGTGATCCCAAACATTGAGTGACGTAACATACAGGACCACTCAGTGGGCCGACCAATGAAAGTAAGTGAACAGAGGAAACACAGAGTCAAAGAGAAGAGCAGCAGGAAGCTCAGCTCTGAGTTGTTGGCTTTTATTATGGGGGTGTTCTTCTTTCTGTAAAACAGTATGGCCACCAGCGCAGTTAATCCTACTCCAAATAGTGAGAAAAAAACTAACACTATACCCATATCTTCTGTGAATGACAGAAACTCTACAGCCTTTAACACACATTTATTTTTCTCAGCATTAGACCAGTATTCCCCTGGACACTGCTTGCAGTTATTTGAATCTGGAAAAGAAAGTTTCAATCACAAGTTAGAGACAAAAGAAAAGCAAAATACATGAATGAGATGGGCTGTGAGATTACCTGTTTCATTACTGATTTCTCCTTCTGCACATGGAATACAGTCAAAACAGCAGACAGGTCTTCCTTTTTGTGCAGCCTTCCTAGTGCCAGGGGGGCAGCTCTCACTGCACACAGACCTTGGCTTCTGTGCATAAATAATAGTGATCACTGATTTTTATTTATTTATTTATTTATTTTTTAACTTTGAGGAGTAAATTATGATGCAAATGCACAATGGGAGTTATTGTGAGCTATTGTACTGTGAACACCATGGAAGTGCAATTATACGAGTTAACCACAATTATTTAGTCTACTGAGCATTTTACTGTCACTTTACTTTTCAAAACTCAAACTCTGCCATTACTTTTGTCCATTTGATAAGCACCTGTTGCCAAATGGCCTTTTTGACAGTGGTGTACTATCCTCTTAAGACCCTGCGGCCTCATATGTGGACGTTATATTTTAGTGAATTTCTCTGAGACTCTATATGCCACAGTTTTAAGTCTGGATGTCCTGTACAGAGCACATTCAGGGCTTTTCAGAGATACCAAATGATTGGATGTTTCACCATGACCACTCACTCTCCTTGGTCTTCAAATATGTCTGAAATTAATTTAGTGACACTCTTATGGAAATATGATCATATTTTGTAATTATCATTTAAATCTGCCTAATTTTTAAATTGTGTGTCATAAATCAACATCTCAGGAAAATGTTATGGAGTTTCAAATCAAAATATGACTTTCTGTTACGAAACAGGACGTTGATTTCATACATGTCCTCATATGAGGAAACCGGGACTAAAAGCATGTTTATTATGCATTTTGGGAGACATAACAAATGAATAGGGAAAGAAATTACATTTCAATATTCTATGAAATATTATATATAATTATGAAAATCTTGTCAATTATTACTCCCATCATTACACTTCTTTTTTCATTACGTTGCCCAAAAACACATTAATATGCAAATTACATTGTTTATAGATACATTGTATATAATGAGAAAACTCGTTTATGACCATTTTAAACACATTTTGCAGAAAGAAAAATGGTATATCGAATCATTCTGTTATAACATAGTTGAGAATCATCTTTATACAAAGTTTGGGGGAAAAAAAAAATCTTGAAAACTAAAAATGTATTGGTGATTTAAAAAATCAATTGTTTTTCCCTATGCATGTTCATTCATGTCTTTTTATTTTTTTAAAGAAATTAAGTCCCGATGTCCTCTAGCGAGGACATAGCATAACTTTTGAATGAAATATCATTTTTAATTTTTTTTTTTTTTACATTATTTGTAATGCTCTAAACAATGTGAAGACATGAAAAAAAACTATTTTTTTTCCTAAAACTTTTTTTCTCGGGTCTTAAGAGACTATAACAAAGTAATAATACTTCGTTACAGAACTTAAGTGTTTTTTTTGGGAGTATCTGTACTTTACTTGAGTTTTTATATTTAAGCCAAGTTTTACTTTTACTCCACTACTTTTCCTAATTAAAATGATTAAAATAGTCAGAAGTCAGAAGAACACGGACTGCAGGAAAGCAGGTTTGACGAATCAGTGGTCTGGCGATTGCAAGGTAGACTCCTAAAAACACCTTTGCTCATGTGCAAAGAAGTGCACACACAACTGCGGATGATTTCATTTTCCACTCAAGTCGAGTCTGGGGTGTGCCATAATATGGTAAGTGTTGTTGTAATGATGTGCGATCTGACATGATCAAGTAGGCTATATCACACACAAAGTGCACGCACGTTGATTTATTAGTCTATTAAAACTCAAAATTCCAGGCATTCTAAATTGTAGACAGCAAAAAAATGCTTCTGTATGCTTTTTTATATTTATATAATTTAATAGGCTATAGTTAACTTAACAAACAAAGATCACAGCACTGTTTTGCGTCTCTGAGCAATGGACGGTGTTTACTTATTGAATGAATCAGCTTTTTGAACGAATCGGTTGATAAAAATGATTCAGTGATTCACTAATTAATAGTCACTTGCTGCCACCTACTGACAGTTTTAATTTCACATTTTGACTATTTTATTTTATTTTAATTTATTTATTTATTTATTTATTTATTTATTTATTTATTTATTTATTTATTTTTTTTCAAATTTTAAATAATTTCAAATATCAGTATTCAACGTTTTATGTTAAAACAAAACATTATTTATCCATCTGTAACTGCAGGTTAAATGTGTCCATGACCCCTCTGAGGTACATTAAACTGTGTAAATGCATCTTAAATACTATTTCAGATGCAGATTCCAGAAATGTTTTCTTATGTTGGAATGAAAGACATTAAGTACCAGATGAAGTGCTTCTTATTCTTACCCAAAAATAAAAAAAAAAGTAAGAAAGAGTTAAACTGAACGCAATCTTGCTACTCAAGCTGTGTATGAACAATGACTTTGGTAGAATTGTATATATATATATATATATATATATTTGCTTCTTTTCCATTTTGCATTTTGCATTTTCTTATACTTTTACTTTCAATACTTAAGTACGTTTAAGATTTTAAAAAAATACTTTTTGTACTTAAGTACAATACATATCACATACTTTAAGACTTTTACTCAAGTAATATTCTAAACGATGACTCCAACTTCTACCAAAGTCATTTTCTGGTAAGATATCTGTACTTTTACTTGAGTGTGGGTTTCAGGTAATTTATACACCACTGCTTTTTGATCTGCATTTCCAAAGCCAGTTAATGTAATCAAGTCACAAAATTTAACGTACATGGAATGTTTAAACTTATTCATCATGAATTAACTGCAGTGTTTTTTAGCAACATTTTACTATAAACTTCATATTAGTTAATGCATTAGGTATGAAAGACCATGTACATTCATAAATTAATTTTTAATCATCTTAAGCCAGTTAACTTTAGTTAATGCATTAAGAACAAACATTAATTAACAATGACAAGTGAAAAGTAACAAAAGTAGTATAAAGTTTTTAAACATTTATTATTAGTGGTTTCTTTGTGATCAATACATTATTATTATTAGTATTAGTATTATTATTATTATTATTATTAATACATTGATTGATTGATTGATTTCCTCAGTTTAAAACTATGAAGGACAAACATATTACTGCCATTTACCTCCAGCTGTCCTCCAGTCCAGATTATGTTTTCAGTATTGAGCACAAAGCGTTGGTGAGTGGGCAGCGAGGCATCATAGTATCCCACTGATTTAAATAGTATTGAACCATCTGAGTCCTTCTGCCAATTAATAATGTCGTATTGGGCTACTGCGCCACCAGTGCTGTCAAACCACACACGATCTCCTGTCTTTATGGTGAAATTTACCTTTTTCAGAGCCTCAACAATCTAGTGAAAAAAGACATTGACATTATCACTGAGGCATTTTAAAAGACCGTTCCCTCATCTGCTCCCTTCATATTCACCTTTCTTTTATCTTTTACCTGCTGTGGTTGTATTGTCTGGCCTTTCTCACAACCTTCTTTTTCTTTGCACTTGAGTAGACTGTGTAGTGAATGAGCCACAGCATAAACTGCTTTGTAGACGTAGCTTGCATATCTTTGTTCAGGCACGTCTTTGTTGTAATTTTTTAGTAAAAGTAAATCCTCATATCTGCTGCAACTTAATGAATATTGAGAAAAATTCCCCTCACTCTGTGAACATGGAAAAGCTGTGTTCCAGAATTCTTTTAAGACATAATCTGCAAACCCTTCAATATTGATTTTTCTCACTGCAAACCCCAGTGACCCTCCAAGCACCCGAAAACTGTTTGGAGTAATCAGACTGTTTACAGTTATCCATGACTTCACTCCAATCATTTGGAAGCCTGTAATGTTCTGAATATTTAACTGATCAGTAAGTAAGCCCATCTCAGGAAGTGAAATAAATGCAATAATCACTTTTGCTGTGCTTTTTTTTATTGTGTCTACCACTTTCTGGAGTTTTTCTGGCTCTGTGCGGTAGAATTTGACAGAGTACTCTACACAAATCCCCTTCTCCTGGGCTATTTTCAAAAATATCGCCATTCCATAGTTTCCATATTCATTGTCACTGTTCACAGCTCCCACCCAAGACCAGCCTAAGTCCTTGACTATGGATGCCAGTGCTCTGCTCTGGTGGTAATCACTAGCCATAGTCCTGAAGACTGAAGGATAATCTTTCCTATTACTGAGGCATTCACATGAGGCTGAGTGACTTATCTGAAAAAGAAAGCACAAGACACAGTGATACTGTCATCTGTGATTGTGTTAAACAATCACAGTGTTATTGCTCTTTACCACTGGAATTTTAAAAGGTCCTGTAGTTCTGGACAGAATCACTGTTGCGGAAGACTCTGATTCCCCTATGATAGCATGTAAAGGAGAGTAGCCATTGCATCTGTATCCTGCACCAAGCTCCTGACCATTCATCAGTCCCATAGTTGCACTCATGGTAGACAGTCTTGACCCACATGTATCATATATTCTGTAGCCAATAGAAACATTTGGGAGCAAACTTTCACTTCTGTTGATCTCCTCAATGGCAAATATCATGATTTGCGCCAGTCGAAAATCTCTCAGATACACACTGCAAAATGGATCATTAAATCAGTAGGCTAAATAGAAACTACATTTTAAAAAAAAGTGATAACCTGGAAAATACATACATACATACATACACACATATATATATATATATATATATATATATATATATATATATCAAAACAATAATCATAGATATGATGCATTTTAATTGAAAATGCCTTTTGTTTTAAATTCACTATCTGCTCTAATGTTTCAAATGTAACAAACCTGGAGCATGATAGAAGCTGAGGTTTTTGTGTAAACTCAAATGAAGGTAATTTTTCTATGCTGTGGACTGGAAAAAGGGCTCCAAATGTTATGTCTCCATCCTTGGAAAGCAGCGGATACTGGGGGTCTCCCATTATTCGGCAAAGAGTGTTTCCTGCCTTGGTATGAAGCTGATAGAAAAACAAGAATGTGTAAAGATAGAGGAACATCCCAAAGATTGAGCTCAACTGTTACTGCCAAATGCAAATGACATGATACAGTATTCATACTTTTATATACATAATTATTATGGAAGAATGATTGAGAATGTGGCCAATGACATCATAGGGCAGGACATGAGTCATGTAAAATAGGGGTGGAATAAAGTCAGGTTTATTAGCCAGATTTTCTCACATTGTCAGGCAGTAGTAGATTGTGAATATTGAAATAGTTGAGATTAGATAATATCCAGAAAAGTCTTTGAAAAATACTACTCAAAATATATTTTACATATATTTTGTTTCATCTACGCTCATTTGTATTCTTGTTTGTTTTGAAAAGTATTGTAATGGTGGTGCACCCTAACAATAAGAATTTTAACTATAGGAATAAATTCCTTGCAATATTATAATTTGGGCGGCAGGTAGATTTTAAACTACCAAATAGAATTTAGAATTCAAATGAACACGTTCTAACCCAGAGTAATTCGAACTACCAGTTAAACACAGAAAAGTCAACACAAAGTAAAAGAATCATGCCATTCAAGGGTGTAGTTGAGAATACGTAATTGTTATATTGTTCACTTACAACAAAACAATTTTCAAACACAATTCACAAAACAATTATCAGCCAATTCACACTTTAACGAAAGTCATTTGAGGTGGTGTCAAAGTATTAGTTCAAGGGGAAGAAAGTTAGTTTTCAAAAAAAAAAAAAAAAAAAAAAAAAACATTCAAGGAAGCACAATAGTATTGGTCTTGCTGTTTCAATAAATTACAGCGTCCCAACCCCCCACGATCTAAGCGTAAAGTCTAAAGTGCACGGCGCAGGTGCACTTAGGGCGTGTCTGAATCCACTTTTGCTAGTTTAACGACAGGAAAAAAACAATCGGCGCACCTGACGCATGGTCTAAAAGGGTTGCCTCATTCTCTTAATGAGTAATGGGTGTGTTTTGGGTATAACATGCAATAAACCAATCAGAGTCTCATCTCCCATTCCCTTTAAAAGCCAGTTGCGCTCGTGCCATGGCAGATTCGCTATTTACATGGCAGAATTTGCAAGAGCAAAGACTGAAAGCATCTCCAGAGAGGAAATGAATGTGCTCATGCGCGAGCAAATAGGTAGCCTAATTCTGATACCTGCAAAGACTTTCCATTATGGCTTGTAGGCACCTACAAGCTGCGATATCAAACAGGACCACAGGGAGATGCCAAAGACCACTAAATCGCCTGCCTTTAATATATGGATCCATTCAGAATCGCAAAATCTCTGACCACCGCATAATCAGCATTCATTATAAAACAAGATCCTTGTTTAAGATTATAAAAAGATCCTTGAACTTTTTTATGGTTTTACGGTTTAAAATGATGTGATTGCAAAAGCCTGCTTCTTTTCATTTTAAGATATGATTTTCGTTATAAAGTACTGATTCAAATTAGTAATCAATAATTAATTATTATTCTACTACTCCGCGCGCCTCCCCTGACATGCTCTCGCGCACCACACAATGAGGGAGACCGACTCCGCTTGCGTTCATTCATGTGATTGGTCGAGATGAGAGGTGATCCCGCCTGGGTAGTGTGATTTATATAGTGTCCTTTCTAATCATATATGGAATCATAATCACCCAGACCCTGACGATTTTACTCAGTAGTAACTACAAAATCCAAGCTAATACCAAGGCAAACTGCAGTAAGTGAAGTTACTGAGTTCTAGCTTTGTTTTCCCAGCTTTGACACCGCAGATACTGCGGTCTGCCTTGATAGCCATAACACTCACACAGAACAATCCTGCAGTCAAATGATGGTTGAACTCAGATTAAAACACCAATATCCAAAGACGGGTAAGGGAGATAGCAAAATATTAACTCCTAGCACGGCAAATTACAGCTTTATAATCAGTTAACATTAACTAGCCAGCCACTAGCAAATTAAACAGCCTACCTGCACTGCTCCATATCCACTCTGACAACGTAATGATAATCTAATTTATAGCGTTGATGTCTCTCCATGTTTTAGGCAGTTAATCCAGTTGTAGTAACAAGGGTTATTCCTTCAAAAGTTACCTGGCTCCGGTAAAGTTATACATTGCATCAAAGAACCGTTTTGTATGAAAGTATGGAACGCAGGTTGTCCCGTATTCTCAGGCATATGCTGTATGACATGCAAATAACAAATTCATCAGACAATGCAAACAAATTCTTAATTGATAAGTAATCATTCTTTTTGCACAAATCACTGTTTCATTTGTTAACATTGCTGTTCGAGGAAGGCCTTTTAAGACCAAGCGGAATCCTCTGGTGCCTAGTCGCTCCCGATTCACAGTGAGCAGGACTCCTGATGATGGCAATTCCCCTACCGTCTGCATTTTGATTTCGGCAAATCAGTTTGGGTGAATGCAAACAACGTGATTATCATGAGCACAACATCCAGCTAGGCAAGAAAACATGCAATCTACCTGAGGGATGACTTTCACTATTTCACAAGCCACTGGTTTGTGTGTAATGTGTGTGTGATATTTTTTGTATGACATTAAAATTCCTTTTAGAATAATTGTACATAAATAGGTTAAGCAAACAAATGAAATTATTTCTGAGAACCTTTTATACACCTTTTTTACATATACTTAACTGCAGACATGGAAATGACATACAGTATGTGGTACAGTACAAATATTTTGAGCATCCCTTATTCTGTCCCTTTTTTTCCTATAAAGAATCACAATTGTCCTTTATTTTCCTTTTTGGCAACCCTAGTTATATTGTTAGGCAAAGTTTAAATTGTGTGATTTTTTTTTAAACACCTGTTTTAACTACTGTAATGAATTACTTTTTAAATAAAATGAGTAAAATCGTCTTTGTAATGAAAGGAGCATTGTCATAAGACATCTCTTAATCTTGAGGCTTACTATTGATCAATTTTAACATTCACAACATGCAAACCTGAATAAAACTATTAAAGTTATTAAAAACAATCAACATACAGTAAGAAACACAACAAGAAAGTTGGATGAACACATTTAGTTTGTAGATACTGCACTTTGCTTTTGCAATAGTGTTTTAATTGTGTAAGGTCATCTAAAGGAAGAGTGCAGTATCTGCATTTTGGTGGTCAAAGGTCACATCAGTGGTCATGTTTTCTATCTATAAAAAAAATCATCCTAATAAGGCATTAAATTAATGCATTGCCACTAATCTACTCACAACATGTTTGACTGGCTAATGTAAAAACTTTAAAGGCATTTTTTTCTTAGTTTCAGTGTTTGTGTAGTTACTGCACTTTGCCTTTGTAGGGCAGTATGGTTGAATTCATGAAATATGATGCAGGTTCTTCCAAACTGGATGACATTCTCTCTACCATTGCATCCGATCCCTAGCGGCCAGGGGACGTGGTCTTCTCTGATATGCTTTCTGGTATGTTGGTATGTTTGACTGTGCTACCTCTGCAGCTTTATGAAGATTTGAACATTAGTTCAAAATGGAAGTTCATATATGGAAATTGTAAAGAACAAGTTAGAGCTACATGTATTAAACTTGAGTGTATCGACAAAGACTTAGGTGACATGATGGATGTTGTTCGGGGCCTGCAGACACAAGTGGGAAATGTGTATGAAAATATATAATCTCAAGCAGCATCTTCTATTGAGATCAGAGAAAAGATGGATTCTTGCACAACAGTAATAACATATATGATAGGGCTAATGAAAGTATGTATGAGTAATGTAGGGCGAGAGGAATTTGATGCTAAGGCAGAAAATGCAAGACTTCACATGGTATTTGACAGAGATGCTGGGTCAATATTTGAGACTTCAGTCTCCAAATCTACTGTTCATAGTCATTGTTCAAGTTTTTCACCACAACAAAGCATCACAGCTAAAAAAGCAGAACACGCTGCACAATTTGCTGCAAAATAGGCTGAGATGAATAATGAGGTGGCCGTCGCAAGCACAAAGACGACAGCTCATGCCTCTGGTGGCACGGTAGTCCCTCTACCCTCCCTTCCTGGACCCACAAGGACACCAGCGTGCATGCACGGGGGGAAGAGACCGGTCTCCTGAGGAGAGGCGTGCTCTGCCTTTAACAGCCAGACCTGGCTTTGGGAGTGGTACAGTAAGTCAGGACAATTAGGATCCGATTACTGTATGTGGTACAGTAAATCAGGACAATTAGGAGAGTTTACAACATCAACCTTGCAAAGGTTTTTTTTTTTTTTTTTGATAGAGAAAACAGACAGCTAGTTAAATTGTTTAACCTGGCTTACACATAACACACTAATACACTTCTATTATGAAAGTCGTGACGTATTGTCAAGTATGGTGACCCATACTCGAAATTGGTGCTCTGCATTTAACCCATCCAAGTGCACACACACAGCAGTGAGTAGTGAACAAACGCGCACACACACAGTGAACACACACCCAGAGCAGTGGGCAGCCATTGCTCCAGCGCACGGGGAGCAATTGGGGGTTCGGTGCCTTGCTCAAGGGCACCTCAGTCATGGTATCGAAGGCAGAGAGAGTGCTGTTTGTTCACAATCCCCACCTTCAATTCCTGCCGGTGCGAGAATCGAACCGGCAACCTTCAGGTTACAAGCCCGACTCCCTAACCATCAGGCCACGACTTCCCCAATTCAAATCTGATTATTCAAATCTGTTAAAGGATTGTTAGGCTGCATTAATTAGATCAACCAGAACCGGGAACACTCCTCATAACACACGATGTACTCGTTACATCGTAAGAAGAATGGCATCTACGCTAATATTTGTCTGTTTCTTTCTTATTCTGTTTCTCAGTCCGTGTCTGGATCAGATGGTGGATCAGCGCCGGGAGATGATGTCTGCGACCCTGATCGTCGGCGGAGGCCGGACACCTGGATGAGCCCCGGGGACATATCCCCAGTGAAGACCTCGACTTAAATACAATAAAACTTAAAATTAAACAAAATAACTATAATATAATAAAATACCTAACTACATAATACTATTATTGTCAGAAATTGCAACAATATAAAAATAGAAATATAATAAATTTATACATTTAAAATTTAATTAAAACAATAAGTAAAAAAAATAAATAAATAAACAATAATATCCTGGCCAGAGGAGAACTGGCACCCCCGACTGAGCCTGGTTTCTCCCAAGGTTTTTTTCTCCATTCTGTCACAGAGGGAGTTTTGGTTCCTTGCCGCTGTCGCCTCTGGCTTGCTCAGTTGGGGACACTTAATTTCTAACGATTATCGTCAATTTGATTTCATAGATACTATTTAAACTAAACTGAGCTAGACAATGACATCTCTGAATTCAATAATGAAATGCCTTTAACTGAAAATTGAGTGTTTAATCTTATTATTATACATTACTGACACTCTATCCTCCAATTTGATACTGTTAAGTGCATTGACACAATCTGTATTGTTAAAAGCGCTATATAAATAAAGGTGACTTGACTTGACTTGACTTTAGGGTGGAAGGATTCAACCCTGTAGAGAAAGAATCTTGCAGGATCTCCAGCTCTGAACCAACCATGCAGTTGACTGGGTCCAGTTGTTGATCTTTGCAGTTGAGAGACCGGAACCTGTGAGTTGTGGCACACCCATAGTTTCCATAATTTTGGGTGAGTAATTTCCTACTGCTAAATTCTGATGGAAAAAAAACAAAACAAAAAAAAAACCCAGAGGTTTTATTTATTGGACCAAAAAAACTCCACATGTAATAACCTAGAACACTGTCGGTTAATTCTTCGCCATCAGTTAGGAACCTAGGTGTGCAATTTGATAGCAATCTTTCTTTTCAAAATGATGTTTCTAGCATTTGTAAAACCAATTTTTTCCATCTTAAAAATATATCTAAATTACGACCTATGCTCTCAATGTCAAATGCAGAAACGTAAATTCATGCGTTCATAACCTCAAGGTTAGATTATTGTAATGCTTTATTGGGTGGTTGCTCTGCATGCTTAATTAACAAAATCCATCTGGTCCAAAATGCAGCAGCTAGAGTTCTTACTAGAACCAGGAAGAATGACCATATTAGCCCGGTTCTGTCAACTCTGCACTGGTTCCCTATTGAACATCGAATAGATTTTAAAATCTTGCTAATTACTTGTAAAGCCCTGAATGGTTTAGCTCCTCAATACTTGAGCGAGCCCTTACCCCATAACAGTCCTTCACATCCACTGCGATCTCAAAACTCTGGCCATGTGATAATACCTACAACAGGGCTATTCAATAGGCGGCCCACGGGCCTAATCCGGCCCGCCAATCATCTTCATTTGGCCCAGGGGAAAAGTCGCACACACACCTCAAATTGTTTTTTCTCAAATTAGTTTGTCCACAAGGTGGCAACACTGGCCCGGGCCATTGTTTCACAGCCAAAAAAGAAAAGGAAGACACTCAACAACAACAATCTACAGGAAACCGCAACATCAACAGACGGCAGCATTGACAAGCGCTCATGTGACAGGATTATGAGATATCCGCAACTCTAGTTTAAACAAGTATAATGACAGTGCTATCGGTCATATCTTCTAGCGAGAAATAGCGCAGAGACTGGACAAAGTTGACTGTCAAATGGAGTAGATAGTTTGAAAGGCTGCGCGTTCGACTTTCCACATACGCTGCTGAGCCGCTTCAGCAGACAAAAACACACACAATTATGTTAAAATGTGCTGTTATGGCGAGTTACTTCGTAAACACGGTCTTAAATGAGTCCTAAATGACCATAAAATGTTGGGAGAAAAGCGAAAGTGTGTGTCAGATCCGTGTCATGTGCATCAGGTTTTAAAGAGATAGCGCTACTTTTAAAGTGAAGCCTGATGAAGTCTGTCATTGATGTAAATCAAAGAACAAAAGAAAAAGGAGAAATCATTGTGCTGCTCTAGTCGCTGATTAACTTTCATAGTTTGAATAAAGATTAATTTATACTCATTTTATAGTTTATACATATACAATTTATAGTTTATGTGAAGACTGTTTTAAGTTCACTTAAATTAAAAGCTGTCATATTTTTCAGAGCCTATTAAGTATTAAAAATAATGGCTTTCAATTATACTGTAATGTTGAAAGGCTATAATTAATGACTAAAATTGAGGGAAAATTAATTTAATAGAGATATCAGTAACATTATTGGTGTCAATGATAATGGCCTTCATTAATAGTAGGCTACTTAGTAAAAAGATGCCATTAAACCGTATTTAAAATATACCACCTTTATGTTGTTTCTACATTAATTTGGAGGTTCAGTGTGAAATTATGATAACATAAATATATTAATATTTAATATGTTAATATTAATATATTTATTAATATTAAATATATGAATAAATATGAAACGGATGTAGGTTAGGACTAATTGTAGGTTAGGACTAATTGAATAGTCCTAACCTACAATATCAAAATCAACTGCGGGTGTCACATCCGTTTCATATTTTTCACCCAAACTCTGGAACAATCTACCTAGCATTGTTCAGGAGGCAGACACACTCAGTTTAAATCTAGATTAAAGACCCACCTCTTTAACCTGACATACACATAACACACCATTGCATTTCTATAATTCAAATTCAAAAAGATTGTTAAACTCAAATGTGAAAGGGTAATTTAAATTAAATTCTAATCTGACTCCATTTTATTATAACCTCAAATTTATATTGAAATGCAGATTGGTTGTTTGTCCATTTCTAATTATTATTCATCTGACATTTGATTATTCTAGTTAACTCTTTAACCCTTAGGCGCTGTTCGGTGTGTTTTTGACCCAAAATGACTTTTGTTGAAATATATATATATATATTTTTTTTTTTTACACTTTATCTAAATGGCATGAGACTTTGTACGGTTGTCAACACTTGGTAGCTCTACAAATAAAAATAAATAAAAAAAATAATAAATAAATAAAAAGCTAGATTGATATCTGGTTGTATGTTAGTGTGAACAAAAAAAAGTCTCTTTCCGGATGTTTGGGGTCTCTAGGACCCCACATTGAAATGAATGGGGAAACAATAAAATCGATAGTTTTTCTTTTGAATTTGTCAAATAAAATCACTAAATCCACCACAATGCAGACCACAAAATATACAATAAAAAAGGTCAACCCTTTCACACGTTCACAATGCAAAACGATTATGCTCGCCCACCCCAGCCCCCCAAACCCATAAAACCCACTCATAAAAAAACAAATAAATAAATAAATAAAAATTGACATGACATGAGTGGCTTTCTCTTACATACAGTATATGTATGTATGTATGTATGTATGTATATGAAGAGTTTGGTTCCAAAACTCTATAAATCTGTGTTTTCTTTACCAAGAAAGTGGTCAAAGATGAAAACCACTATTTTCTGTTTCAAACTTTCACATTGTGTCATGGTGCACACAAAAGGGAAGCGAGGAGACGTAAGTAAACTCAAAATACAGTCTTTAATTAAATCCAAATGACAGACAAGGCAAGGCACAGCAAGAATGACACACAGGAACACCGGGGGTAACAAGTAGACCAGACCAAAATGAACTGAACGGGCAAGAACTAAATAGACACAGTAATTAACTAAACACACCTGGAAAATAATCAAACAATCAAACTAGACGACGACAGGAACAGGAAGAACCAAATAAGGGCATAACAGGGGAAACACAAGACAAGACAGACACATTACTGATATTACTCGCCCCTTCCAGAAGGCGTGACCCACGCCATAACAGTACCACCAGTGAGGGGGGGTGGGCGCTCAACACAGACACAGACAGGATAACAGGACGGGGGCCTCCAGGACCGAACAGACAGGAACTGGGCGCCATGGCGGATCAGGGATCTCAGGAGGCCATGGCAGTGCAGGGAGCACAGGGGCCCATGGTGGTGCAGGGATCTCCAGAGGCCAAGGTGGGGCTCTGGATGCCATGGCGGAGCTGGGAGCTCTGGAGGCCATGGCAAATGGTCTTTGTGGCCGGAACCCCTTAGTACCCCCCCCCAAAAAATTTCCTTGGGGGGACATACGGGTTTAATTCAGGAACTGGAGCCCCAATGGGGCTGAATACAGGAACAGGAGCCCTTCGTGGGTGACACTCGGGAACAGGTGCTCTCCGTGGGCGAGACAAACACAGGACAAGACAATCCACAGGAACAGGAAGCCCTCCGTGGGCTAGGCTTGGAGGCTGAGGCTACCTTAGGGCATGACGGGAGATCCACAGCCCTCCCTGGGCTGGACGTGGAGTCAGGGGCCCTAACAGGGTCCCTCAGCAACCGCTTCCGTTTCAAAGACAGGAGGGGCAGGCGGCTGGGAATGGCCTCCGTGGCCATAACCAGAGGAGCTGACTGCCCCAGACGAGTCTCCGCAGACAAGACCGACAAGACATGACTGGGTTAAAACTGTTCCTGTGGACAGTACCTTAAAAAGCATAGACTCTGGTCAGGCTGGGAACGGCACTCCTGTCCGTGACGAGGAAACTGAAGAGCGGCGGTCGGCGGGCTTGAGTCAGCGGTGTGGGTGAGCCGCGGACGGCGGCGTGCTTCCCCGCGAATGGTGGGCTTGGGTGAGCCGTGGACGGCGGCGTGCCCGGGTGAGCCGCGCGCTGCGGCGTGAGGTGAGCCGTGGATGGCGGCGTGGGGTGAGTGAGCGGTGGCCGACAGACTTGGGTGAGCCACGGACGGCGGCGATCATATCCCCATGGACGGCGGACTCGCGGCGCTCGTGGCGGTCCCGCTGAACTCCCGCGATGATCCGCAGGCTAGGGCGGGAGAGTCGAGTGGCGACTTCCAAAGCCGCGGTGGGGAAACACAAACAGGAAACAAAACAAAAGACTTTCAAAAACGGAAAACAAAATGAGGTGAAAAAGATGTCACTCACTTTCGGTTTCGGTCTGGTCTTCTGTCACGGTGCACACATGAGGGAAGCGAGGAGACGTAGGTAAACTCACAATAAAGTCTTTAATTAAATCCAAATGACAGACAAGGCAAGACACGGCACGGCAAGACAAGGCAGGAATGACACACAGGAACACCGGGGGTGACGAGTAGACTAGACCAAAATGAACTGAACGGGCAAGAACTAAATACACATAGTAATTAACTAAACACACCTGGAAAATAATCAAACAATCAAACTAGACGATGACAGGAACAGGAAGGACCAAATAAGGGCATAACAGGGGAAACAGAAGACAAGACAGACACAATACTGACACATAGCATCTTTAGGTTATAATAACATTAAAAATTCAAATCCAGATTTTGATTTTCAAAGATTTATTATAAAATTGTATTATTATTTTTTTTTCAAAATGCAATAAATCCGTTGAATCAATATGAAAGTTATTTTTCATATTGAAATTGTTGAAAATACACAACATAGTAAGTTGATCCACATATGACAGCCTCTGAACTTGGTCATAATCTTATATACAGGCACTGGACTAAAAATACATTCATCAGACATCGCTCCCAAAATTAATTCAACGGGTCATCTTGTTTGCTATAAATTAATTACAACAATAAAAGAAAATTTCATCATGAACAAGAACATGAACAACATCACATTAGACCACAGAAATTCCAAAATGACATTTCCCTTACATTCATCTTCCAAAAGTGCATTCATCTTTAATGTTACATTCATTTAGTTGACTAGTGCTATACGCTGTATTAACAAAAATATAAATGGCAGTAATAAAAACACTAACACTGACAAGCTACGCAATATCGCGTTCATAATCAAATGCGATTCATCTGCGATTATGAACGCGATATTGCATAGCTTGTCAGTGATCTACAGCTCTGTGTATTAAATGCCGCTCCAACTGAAAGCACGGGATGGAGATTTACCGGTACTATTAATCACAGAATTGGCTTTACTAACGAGATGCGCATGACAATCACATGCGATTTATCGTGCAGCCCTTTTTGCGCCAGGTGTATTCAAAGTGCCACCATTACTGTCTAGAGTGCTGATTTTGTTCGTTTGCCCACTGACAAAGAAATGGTCAGTCTATAATTTTAATGGTAGGTTTATTTTAATAGTGAGAGACAGTGTAACACCAGAAAAAAATCCAGAAAAACGCATTTCAAAAAAGTTATAAATTGATTTGCATTTCAATGAGTCACATAAGTATTTGACCCCTTCGCAAAACATGACTTAGTATTTGGTGACAAAACCCTTGTTGGCAATCACAGAGTTCAGACGTTTCTTGTAGTTGGCCACCAGGTTTGCACACATCTCAGGAGGGATTTTGTCCCACTCCTCTTTGCAGATCCTCTCCAAGTCAAGGTTTCAAGGCTAACGTTTGGCAACTCAAACCTTCAGCTCCCTCCACAGATTTTCTATGAGATTAAGGTCTGGAGACTGGCTAGGCCACTCCAGGACCTTAATGTGCTTCTTCTTGAGCCACTCCTTTGTTGCCTTGGTCGTGTGTTTTGGGTCATTGTCATGCTGGAATACCTATCCATGACCCATTTTCAATGCCCTGGCTGGCTTCAATGCCCTGGCCCTGACGGTACATGGCCCCATCCATTGTCCCTTTGATGCGATGCAGTTGTCCTGTCCCCTTAGCAGAAAAACACCCTCAAAGCATAATGTTTCCACCACCATGTGTGACGGTGGGGATGATGTTCTTGGGGTCATAGGCAGCATTCCTCTTCCTCCAAACACGGCGAGTTGAGTTGATGCCAAAGAGTTTGATTTTGGTCTCATCTGACCACAACACTTTCACCCAGTTCTAATCTGAATCATTGGCAAACTTCAGACGGGCCTGTACATGTGCTTTCTTGAGGAGGGGGACCTTGCGGGCGCTGCAGGATTTCAGTCTTTCACGGCGTAGTGTGTTACCAATTGTTTTCTTGGTGACTATAGTCCCAGCTGCCTTGAGATCATTAACAAGATCCTCCCGTGCAGTTCTGGGCTACACCTGGGAGACAGAAATCTTGCTGATTGATAGGGGATCAAATACTTATTTGACTCATTAAAATGCAAATCAATTTATAACTTTTTTGAAATGTGTTTTTCTGGATTTTGATGTTGTTGTTATTCTGTCTCTCACTGTTCAAATAAACCTACCATTAAAATTATAGACTGATCATTTCTTTGTCAGTGTTCAAACGTACAAAATCAGCAGTGGATCAAATATATATTTATTTTTGTTATAAAATTACATTTTGTTGCCTGAGGTCTCTGAGACCCCAAACAGCCCAAGTGTCCACCCCAAATGAACAGTGCATAAGGGTTAATTTATATTTTACTCGTTCATTAGGGATCTCTGTCGCTTAGTGTGTCTTGCTTTGGCCATTTTACGTTGACCTCATGGTCACAAACTCTCCAGTCTGATCATTAGTCAGAGGTTATGGCTACTATTTAATAGGCTGCCTCATTCTTGCCAATCTTTAAATATTTGTTCTGTTTAGCCCACTATAGTCACTTATGTAACAACTTAGTTAAAGTTCAAACAATATTCAGAAGTTATGGCTAGTACTATGAAATATGCTACCCCATGCTGACCAATACTTCAGTAGCATTTTATCTAGCCCCCTATAGTTAATCTAACTATATAACTGTCATCAAACAGAGGGACACAGGACATGTACTGTTCTTTTTTGCTCACGACTCCCAAACGGTTTGTTCAACGATTAATTTTTCCAAACCCCTCCTTTGCGTTACGCTAATCTGCGGTGATTGGTCTGATGATCCAGTCTGTTGTGATTGGTCTACTGTGTGCAGCGCATGTCAATAACGGAACGCCCATCACCACTTAGCCCACAGCTCGCTGGTAAACACCTAAGCAGCCATGGTATATGTTTTAGCCCAATGCAGAAACGCATTGATAAAGCACTGTGGTTTGTACACCAACATATTGCTCTATTCTTTATCATAACTCCAAATAATAACAACGACAAACATTCACTATTCATTGACACATTTCTAGACAATTGCAAGCGAGCAGATATTGCTGTTAGCCAGTTAGACGGAGACCTACAAGCTGCGCGGAGCGAACAGAACACACACAACTAAATACGTATTTTGCATGCTAACATACAGTACAGAGTACATGACAGCAACAGTTTTTAAAAGAATTACTCCACTTTCAGAATAAAAATTTCCTGATCATTTACTCACCACCATGTTATCCAAGATGTTCATGTCTCCCTTTCTTCAGTCGCAAAGAATTTATCAGTCACAACTTATCTAGCGAACCCATCTGTAATTTTCTTTAAAAAAAAGTTTATACACTTTTTAACCACAAATGCTCATCTTGTCTAGCTCTGCGAGGCACATGCGTACTATGTCTGTGTACAATGGTTCAAGACAGGGTATGTCTAAAAACTCCCAACACTCCAACTTCAAAATCGTACTACATCGTTGTTTTACCTTTTTTGTTTGTTTTTTGTAAAGGTTGTTTGACCCTCCTTGCACGTTCACTTTGTAAACACTGGGTCGGTGCTTCTGCAGCGATGTAGGATGATTTTGAAGTTGGAGGAGAAAATGAGTTGGGAGTTTTTCGACATACCCTAACTGTACCCTACCGGATTTACCCTCACAGTGCAGAGCACAGCGTCTTCTCCACAGGAATCTGCTATGGTGTTTGAGGGAGGGGAGGTTCAAGTTTTCCCGGGTCTGCACGTGCAACAAGTGGGCGGGCATAAATATTCCATTGTTTCATGTTGACGTCACCTTGAAACAGCTAAAGATTCATTTAAAAAAACGACTCGTTTTCATAATTCAGAGTCAACTCTTTCTTTTGAAAGACAATAACTTCATACATGGTGCACTTTTAGATTTAAAACTTTGCAGGATGTTTTCATTCACTTAGAGCTGTGTTACACACTGCATGAAAGGTAATTTTCAAAAATCCATAATAGGGGCACTTTAATGTGACTCGAAAAGAACGAGTCGTCTCGGGGAGTGATTCGTTCAGTCGCACATGCACAACATCCTATAGGTTCTGTACTGGAATTAGTTCACCTGTTTCGAGTCTTCGGGTTTTCGAGTCGTTCGTTCATCACGTGACAGCCCCATAATCTTAACCAATGCAGTATGAGCCGGAAAGAGAATTGATTAGTTCATTTTTCGAGTCTTTGGGTTTTTCATTCATCACGTGACAGCCCCATAAACTTAACCAATGCAGTCTGAGCCAGAAAGAGAATTGATTAGTTCATCTCTTGAGTCTTCGGGTTTCTCGAGTCATTCGTTCATCACGTGACAGCCCCATAAGCTTAATTTATGCAGTCTGAGCCAGAAAGAGACTTAATAATAATAATAATAATAATAATAATAATAATAAACTCTTTATTACCACATTCAGTGTTATGGAAATGAACCATCATGACAGAAATTCACACATTTATAAACTGTAAGAAATAAAAAGCTACAATTTGAGACCAGAAACGCATCACGGAACTGTAAGAGTAAATACTAATTATAATAATGATAATAATAATAATAATAATAATAATAATAATAATAATACTAACTATGCACCCGTTTGTAAGGAAGGTTGTAAATTAACAAATTTCTCTTTCCAATGCTGTCACGTCACGTGACAAAAGAACGAACGACTCGAAAGACTCGAGAGATGAACTAATCAATTCTCTTTCTGGTTCAAACTACATAGGTTAAGCTTATGGGGCTGTCACGTGATGAATGAACAACTCAAACCCGAAGACTCAATAGATGAACTAATCAATTCTCTTTCTGACTCAGACTGCATTGGTTATTTTTATGGGGCTGTCACGTGATGAACGAATGACTCAAACCCGAAGACTTGTCAGATAAGAGGTGAGATGAGCTAATCATAGACTAAAAACCCAGGTAAACAATGAATTAATATTTTCTGTTTCTTATAGCATTATAGTTTTGTATTGTTTGTAGTGTTATCAACGTTTGCGTAAGTAGTAGATGTGTTAGAGAAGTAACACGTAACATTTTAATTATATTTTGCTAAAATGAACGAAATGACTCGAAAAAAGATTCGTTTATTTTGCTGAACGAGACTCAAAGGTCCGAGTCAGTAAAATGATCCGAAATTCCCATCACTACAAAGCAGACTTAGCTGAGACATTGGTAAGTAATGACAAGCAGATAAGAGTCCACAATGGCCAATGCACAACAAGAGGATGAAGAGTAGGTATGGGTAGTTCGACACCCAGTGTCGACACACGTCTCTAGTTTTCGACACACTAGTTCTTTGAAACAGTGTTCGGAGCATTGCTTGAAATGAGGCTGTCACGTGACCCGTGGAAATTAAGCTTTGTTAACTCACTGACACGTCAAGCTGGGCTCAAACACATAGCATGTCGATTGCACTGCCCCATACCCACTATCCATTTATTGCAGTGTAATAATTATATCCATCATGTCATGCCTATATGTATGCAGTTTTTTACGTGGTGTATTAATGTTAATAAAAGTATTACTATTAAAAACAATGAATGTCTGTTGTCTGAATGTAAATTAAAACACCTTGTGGGCTCAACCACTGTTCACAAAAATAATAAAAGTCCTTCCTCGACTACAAACTTGTTTGCTGCTTGTAAACGCCGTCCTTGCAAACGCCATCCTCAGCTCACAATGGTTTGTTTGATATTGACATGGAAAATGCACGCAAGAGACCCCATTCTCAAGAATGGGAAAACTTCAGTCTCGACACTCCTAATAAAGTGTCATGCTTAATGTTTTATAACATATAAAACCACAAGATATAAAAGTAGTGTTAGTGTTAACACAATGAATGAATGTTTGGCACAAAGGTGGGTTACTGTTCAAGTCTCAGTGTTCAGATAAGTATGTTCAATCATGTGTCCTTGACCTTCACTGTGTGTATTTTTATTATACTCTATTGTAAATAAAATACAAATAATAATCAAAAACCCACATTATTTTACTCTCCTCACACTCTTTCTTACCTGCCTCAGTCACATTCATATTGATGGCCCATAATGGGAGGCCCTTTGTCTCTCAGTTGTGAATCACTTAATAGTCATAGCCATTGTCACTCCCTCGCAAACGTGCTTTCAATCATGAAACATGTTTTACAAATGTTAAATCAATATATTGTTTTCTGTGAAGGAGTGAACAGGATAATTTTCACTTCATTTTGTAGCAAAAACTTTAGTCTACCACAACCAGTTCTCAAAAGACTTGTGAACAAATATTCTGTATGTGTTTCATGGCCTTATTTCAGTGACTTAAAAAATTTAGTTTTTCACTAACCACGCATAAACATTGTTCCCCTTTCAGTCGGTCACTCCGAGTAACATCGGATGACCGACGAAATTGGGATCTCAGCAGAGAGACCAATCCACTTCGAGTGTAACTAAACGACCCAACGGACATTGGCATGCGATTATTTCATCCAGCTGCCACTGATCACAGCGTGAGTATAAGAGCAGTTGCACCACATTAATTCATCCTTTTGCTTCGGAGCCGAGCGGTGATATATCACTACTGCTGTCTACTTTGGTGTTGCAGAGAGAATGAGCGAGTGCGGGTGTTACGGCAACAGCAGCGGTGGTCAAAGTCTCGCGGCTTCAACAAAGATCATGCAGACAGCCACACCAGGAGTGTGCAGTAGCCAGCTCCCCTGCACTTCAGCACTAAAAGAGCAATTTCTCTAAAAGAGCATTTCTCTAAAAGAGCAAAACGGGTGATCGCGTCTTTTTAAAGATGTCTTATCACCCGTCCGTTTCTGGGTGTGGTCGTTTCCTGGTGCCTCAGGACGGTCACGATTGCAGCACGCTGAGGAAGCTTTCATGGATGGTTCATGTTCTTCTTGTGGGGACATGACCATCTCGGAGTTGCATAAAAGACTCCGCTATGTCAAAGATGGCGGAGTCCCTCTGCCTCTGCCGCGATCCAGCATTCATCCCAGCACCCGGGGCGGCGCTGCGTCCGGTGGAGTAAGAGGTGATTTGAGGATCACAGTGAGGGCTTCCCCAAGTGGAGCCCCTCACCCCTCAAGCACTCCGCAGCCGGTGGAGCTGCCGTTGGAGCGGGCTGGGCCCTCTGCAGGACAGAGGGCACCACTCGTTTCCTTCGGTACCCCCTCTGACAACCAGATGTTGATCGTTGCATCGGAGGGCGAGCCCTCTCTCTCCGGGGATGATGGCTCGGCTGCGTTGCACCCTTCGGGTGTGTTAGTGTTGTCCGAGCCAGACCCAGAGATGACGGCTATGCTTTCCCGGGCCGCCGAGAATGTTGGGCTCGTGTGGAATCCTCCACCGCGTCCCGATCCTTCGAGGCTGGACGAATGGTTTCTCGGTGGGGGTCACGCTGGTTCTCAGCGCCCCCCTCTGGTGCCATTCTTCCCGGAGGTGCACGAGGAGCTCACTAGATCGTGGAGGGCACCTTTCACTGCCCGAAACAAATCTTGTGGCTCCTCCACCCTCACCACCCTCGATGGTGGGGCCACTTTGGGGTACGTGGGCATCCCCTCGGTGTAGTGGTCTGTGGCCATGCAACTGTGTCCAACAGCCGCTACCACTCTGAAGGGTGACCCGTGTCTCCCCTCACAGGCCTGTAAGTATTCGTCAGGCCTAACTGGCAGTGCTTACAGAGCTTGTGGGGAGGCGGCTTCTGCCCTCCACACCATGGCATTACTGGAGGTCCACCAGGCCAAAGCCCTGAAAGACCTGCACAAGGGTGGCCACGACCTGGCGGTTCTACATGAACTGTGTGCTGCGACAGACCTCGCGCTTTGAGCGACGAAGGTGACTGCACAGTCTCTGGGTCGTGCAATGTCCACACTAGTGATACAGGAGCGCCATCTCTGGCTGTGTCTGGCTGACACGAAGGAGCAGGAGAAGGTACAGTTCCTGAATGCTCCCGTGTCGCAGACCGGCCTTTTCGGCGATGCTGTCGAGAGCTTTGCCCAGCAGTTCTTGGCAGCACAGAAGCAGACTGAGGCAATCAAACACATCATGCGCCGGAGGAAACTTGCTGCTTCCACCCCGGTTGCAGCCCCTCAGCCTGCTCATCACCGTGGGCATCCCCTGTTTTGTTTTTTTTTAATTTGTTTTGTAATTTTTTTATTTATTTATTTTTTTTTTTTTTTTTTTTTGTTCCGCCGCTGGCCCAGCAGCCAGTGGTACCCAAAACATCAATAAAAGAGCTGTTTCCTCAATATCTGGGTCTCAAGAGGAGGAGAGTGGTGAACCGTGCATCACGGGATCGCTTCCATCCTCCTCTCTTGCCAGCAGGCAGCGGGTGGTTTCCCAAGAGCACCCCTCCTGCCCGTTCGTGGAACCAGGTAAGGGCGGTATCACTCGAGTCCCCGCTTCAAGTCGTCACACGCCGGGCTGTCACAAGCCTCAAGCTGGCTTCCTGTTTCCTTCCACACGAGGAGGAATCAGGTGAGTGTTACACTGCACACCCAGACCCCGCCCCCTGCCGTCACAGGCCCCAGGCCGGGTCCCTGTGTTCCAACTCGCTGCCCCACTGCGGTTACATCGATGGCCCCGTTGGTCCCGCTGGCACGGTCTCTCGGAGCCTGGTTAGCGCTCCCCGGTCGGCTCGGTGGCTCCTGCGGACCATCAGACTCGGCTACGCGATTCAGTTCCAGAGGTGGGTAGAGTACCCAAAAACTGTACTCAAGTAAAAGTACTTGTAGAAATATGAGTACTAGAACCAGGAAGTATGACCATATTAGCCCGGTTCTGTCAACACTGCACTGGCTCCCTATCAAACATCGGATAGATTTTAAAATCTTGTTAATTACTTATAAAGCCCTGAATGGCTTAGCTCCTCAGTACTTGAGCGAGCTCTTATCACATTATAGTCCTCCACGTCTGCTGCGTTCTCAAAACTCTGGCCATTTGATAATACCTAGAATATCAAAATCGACTGCGGGCGGCAGATCCTTTTCCTATTTAGCGCCTAAACTCTGGAACAATCTACCTAACACTGTTCGGGAGGCAGACACACTCTGTCAGTTTAAATCTAGATTAAAGACACATTTCTTTAACCTGGCTTACACATAACACACTAATACACTTCTATTATTCAAATCCCTTAAAGGATTGTTAGGCTGCATTAATTAGATCAACCGGAACCGGGAACACTCCTCATAACACACGATGTACTCGTTACATCGTAAGAAGAATGGCATCTACGGTAATATTTGTCTGTTTCTTTATTATTCTGTTTCTCAGTCCGTGTCCGGATCAGATGGTGGATCGGCGCCGGGAGATGATGTCTGCGACCCTGATCGTCAGCGGAGGCCGGACACCTGGATGAGCCCCGGGGACATATCCCCAGTGAAGACCTCGACTTAAATACAATAGAACTTAAAATTAAACAAAATAACTATAAATATAATAAAATACCTAACTACATAATACTATTATTGTTAGAAATTGCAACAATATAAAAATAGAAATATAATACATTTATACATTTAACATTTAATTGAAACAATAAGTAAAAAAATAAATAATAATATCCTGGCCAGAGGAGAACTGGCCCCCCGACTGAGCCTGGTTTCTCCCAAGGTTTTTTTCTCCATTCTGTCACAGAGGGAGTTTTGGTTCCTTGCCGCTGTCGCCTCTGGCTTGCTCAGTTGGGGAAACAATTTTTTACGATTAACGTCAATTTTATTTCATAGATACTATTTAAACTAAACTGAGCTAGACAATGACATCTCTGAATTCAATAATGAAATGCCTTTAACTGAAAATTGAGTGTTTAATCTTATTATTATACATTACTGACACTCTATCCTCCAATTTGATACTGTTAAGTGCTTTGACACAATCTGTATTGTTAAAAGCGCTATATAAATAAAGGTGACTTGACTTGACTTGACTATATAAGTATAGTACTATATATAAGTATATAAATACAAGTAACACACACACACTGCCGTTCAAAAGATTTTAAATGTTTTTTTTTTTTTTAAATAATTTATTTCAGTGATGCAAATCAGAATTTTTATCAGCCTTTATGCCAGTCTTCAGTGTCACATAATCCTTCAGAAATCATTCCAATATGTTGATTTATTATCAATGCTGTTCTTTTCAGCTTTCTATTCATAAAAGAATCCTGAACAAAATGTCACAGATTCCAAAAAATATTAAGCAGCAAAACTGTTCCCTGTTGAAAAAAAGCATATGCTGGTTAGGTATGTTTTAAATCATGGGATGCTGGTTTAAGCTGGTCCTTTGCTGTTTTATGCTGGTTTAAGCTGGTCATGTGCTGGTCCGCTAAGGACCAGCTTAAACCAGCATAAACCAGCAAAGGACCAGCATAAATCAACATCCCAGTTTCAAAACATAGCTAACCAGCATATGCTGTTTTTTTCAACAACACTAATAAATCAATATATTATAATGATTTCTGAAGGATCATATGACTCTGAAAACTGGAGTAACAGCTGATAAAAATTCAGATTTGCATCACTGAATTAAATTATATTTTAAAGTATATTAATTATGTATTGTATATGTATATATGTATATAACCTCTGACACGGAGAAGAGTGAAAACTCCTCACATGACCGCAACTGAACATCTGAACATAATGAAACAAATGCACATTGACGGATCTTCTTCAGTCTGTTCTGCAAAATGTAAACAAATGTATATTTCTGTAATAGTAAATATTGTGAAAATATCAATATTAATTGTGTCTAGGCAAAAAGGCATTCCTCCTGGAACAGGTCGCGCGCCGCTGCGCAGAGCTAACGTGGGTTTGGCAGGTGTTCCTTTCATACTTTGTGACAGCTTATTTAATGTATAAATTATACATTGTTTTTTTAATGTATAAGGTACATGTACAACAAACTGGTAATGCCATTGTGGTATAGCCCTTACAGCCCTTACTTCATTGTCCCCAATTCAGAAATTGGGTCTATGCCATCTCCCTTGCTTTGCTCATACTATAAACCTCATTGTTAAGAGGGCAGTAGAAGAACAGGAGGTGTTGGTAGACATCCGTATCAGAGCCAGGATAGTGGTGTATTTTTTTTTTCAGGAGCAGCACTAAGGCCACTGAAAAGTTAATCCTTGCCCAAGATAGGATGAGCAGGCAGCCCCTAAAGCTTCTCCAGGAGGTGGACACCAGGGGGTACAAGCACACATGATATGCTGCAAAAACTCATTGACCTCAGAGAGCCTGTTGGTGCTGCTTTGGCTAGTTTGTCAAGCGACATCATGCCACTTTCAAATGCTGATTTTGACATTTCTGAAAGCCTTGAAGTACTGGCACCGTTCAAGTATACCACTGAAGAGCTCTCTGGGGAGAAGAGAGTGTCAGCTTCAAAGATAATCCCAATCATTAGGATAATTCAGCACAAGGTGGCAGAAAAAAAAAAAAAAAAAAAAACAGCCCTGGCAAGAAATGCATCTGCTTCATCCTTAGGGATGGCTCTTCACCAGTACAAAAGCTTCAAAGCATCAACGCAATTTGGTGTAAAAGCCTCACTGCTTCAGAAGCTTTGTTTGGCATCCCTAATGAAGATGGCAAACCAAGAATGGGCATCGCTCAGGTAAATAGCCAGGTACAACATTGAAGTCCTAGGTCTAGACAAGACGAGACAATGTCTGTGAGTGTGGTGATGACTTATATTGAGCAGTTAATGAGGGTAATGGCAAGCAGGTGTTCTAATGAGGATTGAGTGCAGGTGCTGGCCAAGGAGGATTGTGGGAAATGTAGTGTGCAGACATCAAGACTGGTGATTCTAACAATAACAGCTTGAATAAAGCTTAGAAATAACCAGAGGTTATGGCTAGTACAATGAACTAGTACTAGTACTAGTAACTAGTTCACTAGTACTAATTACTAGTACTCCAATAGTATCCCCCCATAACAACTTAACTAAAGTCAAGCAGTTAGTCAGATATCTAGAATCTCACATGATGTTCTCCATGCTGCATCTAACCTGAGATCTAGTATGTACTTAAACATGTGCCTTAACTTAATCTACTCGATATAATAATTTAAAAGTTAGAAAAATATCAAATGTGAAAATGTATTATTAGTCTGGTAAAACGTTTTATGCCAATTACATAGTCAATTCAGAGATAATCAATACAAGACATCCAATTCTCAAAGATAAATCTAAGAGTAAAAGATGCATACCTGACCTCAGAAAAATACATAGTATGAAGTGTATGGACACACTCCACTCTGTGGGCTCGTCTGGCTACAGAATCACCCTGATTTTCTTGCAACTTTTCCTTAAATACTCAGACCAAGACAAACATCCCCCAAATGGAGACAGGAACTAACAATTGGAATTTGCATTGATCAAGTCCTAGACATGGAGAGTTTACACCTTTTGGGGACAAATGGTAATTTGCATGAAAGACACCGGGAAAGGGCACACCCTCTACAGCAGAGGTGTCAAACTCAGTTCCTGGAGGGCCGGAGCCCTGCAGAGTTTAGATGCAACCCCACTTAAACACACCTGATCCAACTAATCAAGTCCTTCAGGCTTATTTGAAAACTACATGGTTTGTGCGTTGGAGCAGGGTTGGAACAAAACTCTGCAGGGCTGCAGCCCTCCAGGAACTGAGTTTGACACCCCTACTCTACAGTGAGCTAAATATCTCTAGACTCTTAGGATCTTTACTACCTTTTAGTCTACTTCTTGTAATATTGAGACCATTGTACCAGTCGCACTGAGACATTTCAAATGATACCAACCATGTCTGTGAATATCACTTGCATTCTTGTAGAACTTGTTATACTATTCTGTTGACCATTCTGAGTGAAGGGAAGGAAGTGGGGGAGAATGAACAAATGTATAGGTGAGATTAAAAAAAAAAAAAAAAAAAAAAAAAACTTTCACACATTTTCTCTCAGTGACATGTGAAAACGTTAATATGTCTGTACGTTAATATACTTTTTTTTTTTTTGTATTGTTCATATCTCAGGAAATCAAAGTGTCTCAAAGAATACTGCAGGTATTCTGTCCTCCTCTTATCTGGGAGCCTGACCAAGAGAAGCTTAATTTAATGTGTTCAGTCAGAGCACTGGATGCCTACGTCCACAGAGCTGCCCTGTGGAAGAAAACTGATCAAACTTTTGTCTGTTTTGGTCTGCCCAACATAGGTTTTCCAGCAACCATGCAGACAGTAATCAGGTGGATAGTTTAGGCTATCCTATTTCCCTGGCTTGCAAGTCCTCTGATCTCCCCTCACTCAACTACGGGTATGGCGGCATCTAAAACCTTGGTTTTGTTATATGTTGTCTGTGAGGTGATGGGCTGGTCATCCCGTCGTTAGTTTTATAAACCTAGATGTGGGAATCACTCCAGGCTGTAAAGTGCTCTTGTCTTAAATGTGAACCTAGGTTTTCACATGTGAACCTAGGTTTAAATGTGAACCTAGGTTTCCAATGCAGCGCGAGTCCCTCAAATGTAACGTCTCTAGGTTATGTCTGTAACTATGGTTCCCCGAAGGGAACAAGATGGTGCATTGCCCTGCCATACCTCCTGCATCCCTGCTTGCGTCAACCTATCAGAAGCTAGTGTTGTTTACACAGGATCCACTTTTTTAGCTTCCTGGTTGCTACTTTTGCCACTCTATTGGACTAATTTCACACATGCTTAAGGATGCAGTCACGCAGAGCCATTTCCCTAAAGCGTTTCTGACGCAGTGTCTAACCTAGACGTAACCTATGTCTCAGACGTAACCTAGAGGTTTTTTTTTTTTTTTTTTTTTTTACTGTGCTGGGTATTTTTTATGTTACCCAGTCGTTGGTTTAGTGTCATCTCAGTGACAGCTGAAACTATATACCCCTTGAACCCAGCTGTTGAGTAACAGTCAGAGCATGGGCTTTTTGCATCCTCTTCAGGAAAGAGTGGTTCTCAGCGCTGCCTAATTGGTACATGTCTTCAGTGAAATAAAGGTTTGTATATGTTTTATTTAGTCTGTAAAGTCTTCACTGTGTTATAAATTATTTTATTTTATGCAACATACAGGGACATCAGTAACATCGTTTTGCATGATGGAAATGCCTTTTGCGTGGCATAGTATAAACTGACTTTATTCATTATAATACTGAATTTAATTTATTTTAATGTTAAAATATGTTCTCTTATATCTGTACTGTCTTCTATGGGCAGGTTATCGAGTCAGTCACGACATATTTCAGCTATGAGTGAAACGAGTGAAGCCAGGTGGCAGTCTGATGTTCGCAGTTTCCTCGCCGAAGAGCAGTCAGATTTTGGTGACACACTGGCATGAGAATCAGCACTATATCGGTGAAATGGTATAGCAGAGAAAGGTTGAATACACTTTAATTAAAATGTTACTTTTAAATGTTACATTTTTATTTATAAAATGCTTGTTAAAGTTTAAATAAATGTTCACCTTTTGATTATTACTGTTGTCTCTAGTAATTATATGTATTAGTTAAGTAAAAAAAAAAAAAAAAAAAAAAAAAAAAAAAAAAAAAAAGAAGCATGTTGGGTCAAACATTTAACCCAACCAGCTGGATAAAAACAACCAGGCATGTGTTGTCCAATATTTAACCAGCACTGGGTTGCCAAATAACACAGAAATGGTTGTTTTTAACACATCATTTTTAGAGTGTATAAGACGACATGACTTTAAGATTTAAGATTTGTTCTTCAGAATCAAACAGTTATAAACAAAAAGCCGTCATTCAATTTGCCTCTGAGAAAACAAAGGATATCTGTTCGGTTTGTGGCACATTGCAATGGGTTCTCTCTGTGTGAGCACAATTAAGTGCAGGGAACACCTCTGGGAGCTTCAACAGCTAAAAGAAGAGCAGTTTCTAAAAGAGAAAGCACTGGTGGAGACTGTCTTTTTTTAAAGATGTCTTTCCACCTCTGTATTTCTGGATGTGGTTAATATCTCTCATCCTCGGACAGTCACAATCACTGTCACAATGTGCTTTGGCCACAGCCACACTGAGGCAGATTTTGTGGATGGTACATGTTCTGCCTTTGTCAGGTTTGCCAAGCGTATTAGAACAAGATCCTTCCCTTATGGGCCATTCCTATCACCTCTCTTCTTCAGGAAATCACCTCTTGACCTCTATAATCTCCATAGGATCCTTGAACTGGTGTTCATTCCAAAGCAAAGACCCACAGAGATATGCAGTCAGGATTGTGCTTTCCTTCCTGAAGGAAACGTTGGACAGGCAGTTATCCCTCTCCACCTTGAAAGTGTATGTGGCCAATGTGTGTGTAGCGGCACATCATGGCACAGTGAACAGTAAGTCCAGAATCATGATGTGACCATAAGGTTGCTCTATGTTTCCTCTAGGGACCTATGTGTGGTCTTGATGAGCCTACAGAGATCTCCATTTGAGCCCTTGGAAGTCAGTCAAGCTTAGTGCCCTCTGACTGAAGATGGCCCTCCTGTCTGCGCTTACTTTCATCAAGAGGGTTGGGGACCTGCAAGCATTCTCTGTTAGCAGAGCGTGCCTTGAATTCAGTTTAGGGATCAAGTGGTGAACTTGCCAGTGATCTCTCATTCTGTACCACAAGTGTACCATTTCAATACTCCTTGGGACTAAATTGGCCCAATTTCTAAAAAGTATACTTTAAGTATAACAGTAGTAAACTTTGATTACACAACTAGTTTACCTCTATGTTTTTAGTATGTACTGCAACTATATTAAAAGTCAACATATAGGTATACTGATAGTTTACCAATTAAATACTTGTAGCATTTTAGTACACTTTGAAGTATAGTCTCAGTAAATTACTAGTTTAGTAGTTTTATATTGCAAGTATACTCTTAAGTTTTCTTTAAGTGAACTTTACATCATACTTTAAGTACACTACTATGTCCCTATTTAGGTATTAATTTGAGTATATTTTGTTACATGAATATCTGAACATACAAAACATCAAAAGAAAGAACAGGGTATATGTTTGTAAACAATAACATTTATTTCTAGCTTCATGCATTCATTTTTATAAACACTTGAATTTGGGTAGGTTTCATAAAAAAAATAAATAAAATAAAATAAAATAAAGAAATAAACAACATTTTGAACAAAAAGCTGAAAAAAAAAGGCTTGGAATTGGATTCAGAATGATAATCAAAATGTAGATGGAGTCAATCAACACCCTAAAGCTTGACAATCATTATTACCTCTTCATGGGTCAACATTTTATTCCACAACATTTTGATGCTGTTTTATGTCTGATGATGGTGTGAGATTATGTGTGGAAGCATATTTTCGGTGCATTCCAAACGGGATATATCGCCCTCCGAAGGGCACTTCGGAGAGAAAACAATCATGGCCGCCATATTGAAGGGTCGTTCCAAACCGAAGTGCTCAAAATTGGCCACTTCAAAGGGCCCTTCAGAATGAAGGATTTCAAAGGGTACAACTGATGGACACTTCGGGCCTCCATGATCCTTTGCGCTGATTCTTTCCATGATGATGGCGCCTCCGTCTGGGCACGGGATGATGAAGCAGAAGGGCACTTCATGAAACAGTTGTTTGGTCCCCTACACTCTTCAACCCTTCAAAGCTCTCACTCCGGAGGGTAAAACCTTTGAAGGGATTGGGGCATAGGGATAAGCCCTTTTGAATGGAACGCAGGGATTGTTTCCATTTCTTCTTCACTTGTGTTTTGGAAATTCTGTACAGAAGATGTGCAATAGCGCCCCCTACCATATAACAATGAAAACATGGATTCTCAGAGCACAAGTATAGCTCAAATTTATATACTGTAGACTTTTTAAGTATAAGCCAGGTATACTTAAATGTCATTTTAAGTATATTTCCGAGAAGTATATAAAGCACATTTCTGAGAAGTACATAAAAAGTAGACTGAAAGTATACTCTCCTATTTTTAGTAAATATAGTAATAGTACACTTGAATAAACTTATTTTTCGCAAGGTATACTCTGCACATTTACTTGAAGGAAACCTTCTTACTCTCTAGCACTTATTGGTAGTCAGTGGAATTTGTCATCAGGCCTTTACTTCTTGTATGCCTGTTTTCAAGTCAGCCCTTGAACTCAGGTTAAGTGCTCCATATGTGTTGATTTCCTGATGGAAATCCCGTATGATGTATTCCCTCTGTTTGGTTTCCCTGTCAGTAAACCCTGTGTCTTCCCCTGGACAGAGCCTCACTCTGCCACCAGTCTCTGTGGCTGTAGTGCTCCTCCCTTCTCAAGCAGGGAGCCTGTCCTCCAACAAAAAACGACCCAATAGGTCGTTTGTGCAAGCGCCTTATTACGACCTATATTTACGTTTTAAAGTTAAGCGCCCTCTAGCGCGTGTAAAAATAATGACAGTGTTGTGTTGCGTCTGTCGTCATGAAATGACGTATGACTGTCATTACCAATCAAAATGCGTGTTTATTTAAAACTTTTTTTACACCGATCTCATGGTAATTCGTACATATTTTACTAGGTGGCTAATTCGTACGAATGACCACACCTAACCCTACCCCTAAACCTACCCCTTACAGGGGTTATGCAAAATCTTGATTTTTAGTGCACGTTTTATGAGCGCTTGCGTTCCCTGGGATCAAACCCATGATCATATGATTACATATCGTCTTATAACGCAATGCTCTACCAACTGAGCTACACGAGATCCAAATTATGAGCCAGATAAAAGAGTACAAAACATTCATATGAAAATGTCCTGCTACCGATAGGGGCGCAGTTGTAGTATACGCTCTGATGGGTCGTATTTCAGGGATTTGGACAAACGACCTATACGGGCGTATTGGTTGGAGGACAGGTTGCAAGCAGGACCCACCACAGAAACCTCTTTCCACATTTAGTACTTCACGGTTGGTAAGTCCATTTGATGTATTCTCCACATGTTATCCTACCTTCAGGTAGAATGTGGTCTCAGCAGTGTCATTTTTCTTGCACTGGGAAAAGAAAAAAAAAACAAAAAACAAAAAACAAAAAAAAAAAAAAAAAAACCTTCCCCAGCGCAAACTCCGGGTCTGCACAGCTGTTGTTACTTTGTATTAACAAAAATATTTATATAATTAAAAAAAACAGAAGAGGTCAAGAAACGGCTGAAGTGACCTATTCCCTTTGTACTGTAAGTACGATCCTTACCAACCCTTGTGGTATGGTGGACTTTGGCAACTAACTGTGTTAGAAATGGAAGGTTACAATGTTACCTGAGTGCAGCTTAATAGGCAGGCAGCAGGCTGCTTGCATCTGCTCCACCAAACCTCATAACATAGTTCAGCTAGTTGTGGTGTTAAGCATAGAGACGCCTAGTATAACTGCATAGACACAACGTCACGTGATTGACAGGTGGTGAACATCTTGGTTACGGTAGGAAACACCCAAACATGATGTTATAAAATGTGATAAAAAGGTATCTCTTTTTTTTTTTTTTTTTCTTTTTTTAATTGGGGGACCTTATAATGGGGTTTTGTTTCATATGGAGTGGTGGATGACATGACCAGGATGGACTGTGGCATTGTGGAACAGAGCTGACATGGCTGCTGCAACAGAATGTTCATCCCCGAGAATATAATCCTTAGTTTGCATGTGTTCCAAGAGGTGCACATAATTTATTGGACAACACACTTATTGTATGTACCACATTTCTGTTTGTACTTTCACGTACAGGCATGCAAATCTGTAAACGCCTGACTGAAAGACAGATATTTTGAACATTGTACACACATTGTACAACATTTTATTTTGGTTTTCAATGTATCTGTGGTGTTTGTTCAAAATAGAAACAAAAGAAACAGCAAAAAGACTGTATGATGCATGTGTGTTATTTTGTCAGACCAGTTCAGCAACACTTTTTTATTAATTCATAAAAAAAAAAAAAAAAAAATAAATAAAAAAATACATATTTAAGTGGTAACACTTTACAATAAGGTTGTATTAATTAACGTCAGTTAATGCATTAGTTAACATGAACTAAAAATGAACAACGCATCTGTTCACCATTACTTAATCTTTGTTCATGTTAACGTATTCATATACTAATGCGTTACTTAATTCATTAGTTAACATGAACTAACAATGAGCAACTCCACTGTTCAGGATTAATTAATGTTTTGTTAATGTTAACTTACATATTTACTAATGCATCTCTTTACATTAAAAGATTAATTAGTTAACGTTGTGGTTAATGCATTAGATAAAATGAACTAAAAATGAACAACGCATCTGTTCAGCATTACTTAATCTTTGCTCATGTTAACTTATTCATATACTTATGCGTTAGTTCATGCATTAGTTAACATGAACTAACAATAAACTATGCCTGTAAATAGCTTTATTTACAAAATAACTCCCCATTTGATTTGGGCTATTGGTAAATTTGGAAACCATCTAAACATCAACGGATAATGTTTCTCATGATTGTATATTATTAACATGACTTACCATTAACAAAGTATTTACTAAGGGAATTTGTGAAATATTGTAAAGTGTCACTAGTTCAACATTAACTAACGTTTAACTAGCATTTGTAGACTGTTTATTAATATGACTTACCATTAACAAAGCATTTACTTAGGGAATTTTTGAAACGTAGTGTACACTAGTCCAACATTAACTAACGTTTAACTAACATTTGTAGACTGTTTATTAACATGACTTACCATTAACAAAGTATTTACTAAGGGAATTTGTGAACCTTATTGTAAAGTGTACACTAGTCCAACATTAACTGATGTGTTATTAACATTTGTAGACAGTTTATTAACATGACTTACCTTTAACAAAGTATTTACTAAGGGAATGTGTGCACCTTATTGTAAAGTGTACACTAGTCCAACATTAACTGATGTTTTACTAACATTTGTAGACAGTTTATTAACATGACTTACCATTAACAAAGTATTTACTAAGGGAATGTGTTCTCCTTATTGTAAAGTGTACAGTAGTCCAACATTAACTGATGTTTTACTAACATTTGTAGACAGTTTATTAACATGACTTACCTTTAACAAAGTATTTACTAAGGGAATGTGTGCACCTTATTGTAAAGTGTACACTAGTCCAACATTAATTGATGTGTTACTAACATTTGTAGACAGTTTATTAACATGACTTACCATTAACAAAGCATTTATTAAGTGAATTTGTGAACCTTATTGTAAAGTGTACACTAGTCCAACATTAACTGATATTTTACTAACATTTGTAGACAGTTTATTAACATGACTTACCATTAACAAAGTGTTTACTAAGGGAATGTGTGCACCTTATTGTAAAGTGTACACTAGTCCAACATTAACTGATGTTTTACTAACATTTGTAGACAGTTTATTAACATGACTTACCATTAACAAAGTGTTTACTAAGGGAATGTGTGCACCTTATTGTAAAGTGTACACTAGTCCAATATTAACTGATGTTTTACTAACATTTGTAGACAGTTTATTAACATGACTTACCATTAACAAAGTATTTTCTAAGGGAGTGTATGCACCTTATTGTAAAGTGTGCACTAGTCCAACATTAACTAACGTTTAACTAACATTTGTGGGTTAGCGTAATAACAAAGCAGTCTTTATTGATTTTACTGGACCTTAAGTGAGTGAAATCTATTCATGCATCACTTAGATTTTCAGAAACTATATTACATATTATATTATTACATAATTGTGGTATACATTATATACATTTATATTATATAATCAATTCATTAAATAAATAAACAAGCTTAGAGAAGAAGGAAGTGTTTCTCCTAACGTTAACTGGAAGTGAGCAAGCATGGTCAGGTTAAGCTGGACAAATAGTTGGTAATCACCTTTGCATTTTAAAGCTGCTATTTTCGATGAATGTCACTGAAAAGTCTTCCAAGAGGACCATTTCTATCCCGCTTTCCAAGCCAGTAAATCCACTCTATCAGGCGGTGTTGATCTGTCCTGTTCCCGCGGGCGATTTTGCCACCGACCCCCGCGAGAACAAACGTGCGCGCGCTCGGTAGATAGTCACGTGGAACGAAACGATTTCCAATCAGAAAACGAGCTGACGGAAGCATTACTCACCTCCAGCTCGCACTGTAACATATAAAGTCCACGTTCACACAGTCTCCACGACAATGTTTTTATTTTTTAACCCCGCGAACTTTCGGTAAATAAAAAATATCCAAATATTATTATCGCCATTTCTTCTTGCACGTCGTCCGCCATTTGTTTACTCTAAAGTCACGTTTATCAGCACGAGATTTCCCACGTTTACAGTCTGATCTGTTAGTGTGTGGTGTGCTGTCACAAGGGAACAAAACTTAAATCTGTTTGTTTTGTTTGTTTATTATTTGTTAGTGATATGCCTAAATCATGTTAATAAACAGTCTACAAAATTTTAATAACACATCAGTTAATGTTGGACTAGTGTACACTTTACAATAAGGTTCACCAATTCCCTTAGTAAACACTTTGTTAATGGTAAGTCATGTTAATAAACAGTCTACAAAATTTTAGTAACACATCAGTTAATGTTCGACTAGTGTACATTTTACAATAAGGTTCAAAAATTCTCTTAGTAAACACTTTGTTAATGGTAAGTCATGTTAATAAACAGTCTACAATCATGAGAAACATTATCCGTTGATGTTTAGATGGTTTCCAAGTTTACCAATAGCCCTAATCAGTGCCCAAATGGGGAGTTATTATTGTTTATCCATTGTGTGTGTTAGCTGCTACATAAACTGATGTGTATATACTGTATGTAGTATAATTAAATAAAGCTTATTAAATAAAGCTATTTACAGGCATATTTCATTGTTAGTTCATGTTAACTAATGCATTAACTAAAGTTAATTAATACAACCTTATTGTAAAGTGTTACCATTTAAGTTAACAACTTTATTAATCCCACAAGGGACAATTAAAGTAGGGTAGTAGCATCATGTAACAAGCTTAATGCAAACATAAAATATCACGTAGACAATACAAAAAATAAATAAGTAAGTAAAAATATAGCCCAACATGCTTCATGATAAATTCCGTACATAACAAAAAAATAAATAAATAAATAATAATAATAATAATAAATGTACTAAAAGTTTGAATTACAAAAACGAATAGCCTCTGGAACAAAAGTGAATTTATATCTATTAGACGGACATTTAATGCTTCCTAATTAAGGTCTGCAAACGATTATTGTTCCTAAGAGAGAGTGATGAGTACCAGCATAAAAAAGAAAAACTCAAGATACTCTCAATAAAGGTGGCATAAAAAAGTTTTCAGTGTTTTTTTTTTTTTTTTTTTTTGTACACAGAAAGAGTTCAATTTCCTAAGAACGTACATTCTTTGATGCACTTTCTTAATAATGGCCGCTGTGTGCTGCTGGAACTTTAAAGTAGTATCAAAGATAGTTCCAAGATACTTATAGTCCTCTACCCTTTCAACTTATTTTCCATAAAAATACACAGGTTTCACCTTTGAGGCGTTTTTTTCTAAAATCAATTACCATCTCTTTCGTTTTAGTAATATTCAGTTGTAGTTCAGCTTCTTTGCACCACTCAAAGAACTCATTGTGATCATTACTGTCATCACATTCTTCACTTGTTAACAAAGATAGAAAAACTGTGTCATCAGCTACATGACAATTATCCTTAGTGCTGCGACATTCATTTGTATAGAGTATAAAGAGAATTGAAGACAGTACGCATCCCTGAGGAGATCCAATTGACGTAACAAGCGTATCTGACAACACTCCATTCAACATGACTCTTTGCTGCCTACATGTCTAAAAATCTAATATCCATAAAATCAAACCGTGACTCGCATCAAATTCTCATACAAGTTTCTTCGCTAAGATGATAGGATTCATTGTGTTGCACGCAGAAGAAAAATCAACAAACAACATTCTAGCAAATGTGCCTCCACTCTATAAATGTTGATATGTGGTATTTAGGAGGAAAAGCTTTGCATCATCCACGCCTCTTTTAGTACGATATGCAAACTGCAAAGAATCTAACTTATGACCAGTGACTGTGATAAGTTGTGACTTAACCTCCCTCTCTAAGGCTTTCATGACTAAAGAAGTTAATGCAATGGGCCGAGAATCGTTAAAAGAATGTGACTTCTCTCGGTTAGGAATATTATGTTAGACGTTTTCCATAAGCAAGGAACTACAGCTTGATCCAGGGATGCTTGAAACAATGAGTGAAACACAACACTGAGCTGCTCTGCACAGTATTTAAGGGTTCTCCCATAGATGTCGTCTGGACCAGGCGCTTTGTTAACAGGTGTAGCTTTCAGCTGCTTCATTACATTAAAAAGGTGGAAATTCAAAGAGGTAGATGGACTCAATTTTTGTTTAACTTAATCGGCCCTTTAGTAGGGTTTACGTTTTTGGTCCTTGGGGTCAGATAGACCCCAAACTTTTACAGAGTGATTGCATAAGCAAATATACATTTTTTTTTAACTTCTCTTCTCAGCTATACATTTATGCTGTGTTTTTGTGGATATTCGGTAGTTTTTTTTTTTTTTACCTATTTACTGCACAATTACTCAACTACGCCATAAATTGGCTCATGAAAAATTATTTTTTTCATAAAAAAAAAAAAAAAAAAAAAAATCACTTAAATTACCTAAATACAATATAAAAAGGTTTCTGGATATTGGCCCATGTGTTAGGGATAGAATACTGCCATCTGCAGGTTAGAGGAAAAACTTTACGAATTACAGTTAAAGAAAGAAAGTGTAATGACAACATACGGTATATCTGTAATGTACTGCTCTGAGACTTGACAGGTTGGAGATCCAAATGCAGCTTTATTGGGACAAACCAGAGAAAGGATCCAAAATACAGGCAACAAATCAAAACACAGGCAGGCAATCCAAACAATAGACAAGACAGGAATCTCAGGCAAAGGGTAAATCCAAAACAAAAAAGACATAAATCCAGGGAGAATGCTCAGAAATGCAGTATAACAACTAACAAGACTTCTCAAAAAATGACAAACTAAACCAGGCTTATATAGAGTGAGCAGACAGGGTAAATGAGACACAGGTGAAAACAGTGAGTGCTGATGAGACTGGGCAAAGGATTATGGGAAATGAAGTCTTTGATGGAGTGGCATGTAACAGTCTGTGTGGTGTGAATGCCTATGTAATCGGAAGGCAGCCTCTGGTGGTGAGCAGGTGAAAGATCATGGACAGGATTCATGACAATATCCAGCAGAGGTCCATAGGGACTCATTCATTTTCAGTTCAGTTTCAAATAAATTTTTCTTCATGTTTCAACTTCTCCTCGCAACTTTATGATATATATTTTGTGAATATATATTTAAATATTCTAAAATAAATAAAAAAATCTATATTTTTGTCAAAGGTTAGAATTTGTTGTCGTCTGATGTCTTTTGAATTGTCTGCTTTTGCAAATTATGTTACATAAATTTGCAGAAATGTCTTTCTCTCGCTCTGTGTGTGTGTGTGTGTGTGTGTGTGTGGTGTGTGCTGTCTCTCTCTCTCTCTCTCTCTGTGTGTGTGTGTGTGTGTGTGTGTATGTATGTTATATCTATGCCTTCACATTGTTGTGCATTTATGTTTTGTGCATTTTATTTGCCAGAATCTAAAAAAAATGCCCTGGACACCTATGTCACACCTGTGTTTGTGTGTGTGAATGATCATGCTTGTTCCATGTTGCATTTGTGCTCTCGTAATAGTCCTTCATTTATGAGTGGAAATTTTCAGATTTATGCCAGATTTGTTGATTTTTTATGCCAATTTCTTTAAAAATGCTCTCTATTGCAGTCACACACATGTATGTGTTTGTGTTTGTGTGTGTGCGTGCGCAAGAGATAGAATGTCCGTTCCAATTTGCATGTGTGCTCTAGATCCAGGCCTTTATAAATATGTAAAACATTTCAGATTTATACTGGGTTTACTACTTTTGTTTGACAAATTAATCTAAAAAATAAATAAATAAATAAATAAATAAATAAATAAATAAATACACAACTTTAGAACAACCAAATAAATTTTTTTTTTTTTTTTTTTTTTTTTTGTGTGTGTGTTTAGATTATTTAGGAAAAGTCACAGATTTTCATGCCCTTGAGATGAAGGTAACACTTTTAAAAAAATAAAGGAAAATTCAAATGGGGTCAGCCTGACCCCAAGGTCTGATTAAGGGTTAAAATCATAAAGAACAGCACTTGTGTCATGCTTCTCAAAACGTGTATAAAAACAAATTTAGGTTGCTGAAATTACCATCAACATCCTTATTTACCACCGTTCCTTGCTTCGGTATACTAATATCCGCCATGTTCTTAATCCCATGCCAGACAGCCCTCATATCACCTTGAACAAATTTATTTTATATTTTGTTTTTGTAATTTAGTTTAGCACATCTGATTGTTATTTTAACTTCCTTATTGATCATTCTTTTCTCCTCATTGGACCCTTATAAAAATACACTTTTCTTCATATTAAGAATATTTTTAAGCTCTTTGGTTACCCACAGTTTGTAGTTTGGAAACACAGTCAAACATTTAGTGGGTATAATTGACTCAACACAAAAATTAATTTAACTGGATACCACAAAAACCTGATCATTCAAGTCCAAACTATCACCTAAAAACAATATTTGCATTGCTAATATAGACATTTTATTTTTCAGTAGGATTTAGATGTCCCCATCATATTTTGCTTTGTATTTTGTTCAGGCTTAAGCAGGATAATATAGCATTTAGGTACAAATATGCAGAATAGTAAACCAAAGCTTGAGGCTAAAATGGCAAATATCTCCACAGCTACAGTAAATTTTCCAGGAGAACTGACATAAGCTGGAATAAATGTTATCCATACAGCACAGAATATCAGCATACTGAATGTAATGAATTTGGCTTCATTAAAGTTATCAGGCAGCTTACGAGCTAGAAAAGACAGAATGAAGCACAAGACAGCCAGTAGGCCGATATAGCCTAGCACAGCCCAGAAACCTATAATAGAACCCAGACTGCACTCAAGAATGATCTTTTCCTTATAATATGTCATATTTTTGTGAGGAAATGGGGGAGATATTATTAGCCAAAGCACACATATAAGAACCTGTATAAGTGTAAAGGTAAGGACACTGAGTCGTTGTTGTGTAGGCCCAAACCATTTCATGATATTATTTCCTGGAAGTGTAGCCTTGAAGGCCATTAACACCACTATTGTTTTCCCCAGAACACAGGAGATACAGAGGACAAAAGTGATCCCAAATGCTGTGTGACGCAACATACAGGACCACTCAGTGGGCCGACCAATAAAAGTAAGTGAACAGAGGAAACACAGAGACAATGAGAAGAGCAGCAGGAAGCTCAGCTCTGAGTTGTTGGCTTTTACTATGGGGGTGTCCTTCTTGCTGTAAAATATGATGCCCACCAGTGCAGTTATTCCTACTCCAAAAAGTGAGAAAAAAACTAGCAGTATACCCATAAATTCTTTGAATGAGAGAAACTCTACAGCCTTTAACACACAATTAGTTTTGTCAGCATTAGACCAGTATTCCCCGGGACATTGCTTGCAGTTATTAGAATCTGGAAAGGAAGTTGTAAGCACTAGTTAGAGAAAAAGGGAAAAGGGAAGTTTCATTAATGAACAGTAAAAGAGCAACTAACCATTTTGATTACCTGTCTCATTACTGATTTCTCCTTCTGCACATGGAATACAGTCATAACAGCAGACAGGTCTTCCTTTCTGTGCAGCCTTCCTAGTGCCTGGAGGACAGCTCTCACTGCACACAGACCTTGGCTTCTGCATGTAAAATTTGTGTATTATGTACTGTATATATATATATATATATATATATATACACACACACACACACACACACACACTTTTCTTGAACATGAAAAGTGTACTGTAAACATAAGAGGCAACAACATTGCAACAAACCAGACACTTAATACGACAAACACAGGCAACTATAAATTATTTAAGACTATTCTATTTAATTAGATATTAATATAAGAACTCTTGAACTCTTGTTGTCAATTATGTCTCCTTAAACCACTGTCGAATTTCATACTTGTATTGTCCCTGATTTTTGTCATGAAGTCACAAAATGTAGTCTAATAAGGACAATTGTTATCTCTATTAATCAGAAATTAATGCAAATCTGTTTTCCAAAAAATTCAGAAACACTCTGCAATAAGGTATAAGGCATCATTTAATGCTTTAATATGATAGACTAACCATTGCACAATTGCAAATACTTTAAGTTGTTTTTTTTTTTTAATTTTTTTTTTTTTTTTTTTATTTTACATTTTAAGTTTTGTTATAAAGACATATTAATTACCATGGACAAAATTACATAAAAATATGTTTTTGATATTATCACTGAGGCACTTTAAGAGTTAAAGGTTAGCAATATTTTGTTCATTGTAAGACAACTAATGCCTTCACTTATTTTATTGGATTGAACATGAATTTAAAATGTTGACTTTTTGAGATGGGATTTACAGCCAACCAACTTGCAGTCATACAGTACACAACACGAAATGGTTTTGTGTGGTGGAATCATTTTCTGTCCTAAATTAATTTGGTATTTTCATGCTCTTTCTAAAGGTCAGTACTAGTATTTATTCTTTAGATTTTGATATGACCCTTAATATAAAATAACCCTATATCAGAAACAAGTTATTGACATTTACCTTCAGCTGTCCACCAGCCCAAATTATCTTTTTAGTATCAAGCTGTAAGCGTTGGAGAGGGGGGAGAGAGGCATCATAGTATCCCACTGATTTAAACTGGAATAATCCATCAGAGTCCTGTTGCCAGTTCACAACTTCATATTGGGCAACTGCACCACCACTGCTGTCAAACCACACATTATCTCCCATCTTTGTGGTGAAATTTACTTTTTTCATAGCCTCAACCATCTAACCATCAATAAATAAATAAATAAATAAATAAGTTGATATTATCACTGAGGCAATTAACATACGTTCGAATAAAACATGGTTCTCTCTCTTTTCATCCTTTTCTGTTAATCTGTCTTTGATATTTTACCTGCTGTGGTTGTATTGCCAGGCTTTTCTCACAACCTTTTTGTTCTTTGCACTTTAGAAGACTGTGTAGTGCATGAGCTACAGCATAAACTGCTTTGTAGACATTGTATTCATATCTCAGTTCAGGTACATTTTCTTTGTTTTTTTTTAGTGCAAGTAGCTCCTCATATCTGCTGCAACTTAACGCATATTGAGATAAATTCCCCTCACTCTTTGAGCATGGAATAGCTGTATCCCAGAATTCTTGTTGAAGATAATCTGCAAAGCCTTCAATATTGATTTTTCTCACTGCAAATCCCAGGGACCCTCCCATCGAAATAAAACTATTTGGAGTGATGTAATTTGTTGTAGTTATCCATCCTTCCACACCAATCATTTGAAAGCCTGCAATTTTCTGAATACTTAACTGTTCAATAAGTAAGCCCATCTCAACAAATGAAACAAATGCAACAATCACTTTTGCTGTGCCTTTTTTAATTGTGTCTACTACTTTTTTTAGTTTTTCTGTCTCTGTGCGGTAAAATTTCACAGAGTACTCTATGCAAATCCCCTCCTCCAGGGCTATTTTCAGAAAAACAGCCATTCCATTGTTTCCATAGTCAGTGTCACTGTTCACAGCTCCCACCCAAGACCATCCAAAATGCTTGACTATATTTACAAGTGCACTACTCTGGTGGTAATCACTTGCAATACTCCTGAAGAAAGAGGGGTAATCTTTCCTGTTACTGAGACATTCACATGTGGCTGAGGGACTTATCTGAGGGGGGTGGGGAAAAGCACAGGAAACAATGATACAGTCATCAATATGGTAACTGTCATACAATTAGAGTTTTTGATCCTTACCACTGGAATTTTAAAAGGCCCTGTAGTTCTGGACAGAATCACTGTGGCAGAAGACTCTGTTTCTCCTATGATAGCAGGTAAAGGAAGTTGTCCATTGCATCTGTCACCTGATCCAAAATTTGGACCATTCATCAGTCCCATAGTTGCACTCATGGTAGACAGTCTTGAACCACAGGTATCATAAATTTGATATCCAACAGAAACATTTTGAAGCAAAGTTTCATTTCTGTTAATCTCCTCAATAGTGAAGATCATAACTTGAGCCAGAAGAAAATTTCTCAGATTCACACTGTGAAAATAGCAATAAATTACTAGGCTAAACTAAATTAGCAAACAGATATGTGTAAAATTATGTATATATATATATATATATATATATATATATATATATATATATATACACATTTTTGCAACAAACCTTGAACATAACAGAAGTTGAGGTTTTCGCATAAAATCAAAAGAAGGCAATGTTTCCTTTCTGTGGACTGGAAAAATTCCTCCAATAGTTACATCTCCATCCTTGGAAAACAGTGGATACTTAGGGTCTCCCATTGTTTGACAAGGAGTGTTTTCCGCCTTTGCATGAAGCTGATGGAAAAGCAGGAGTGTGTATAGAAAGAGAAGCATCCCAATGATTGAGCTCCAGAGTGAATGCCAAATGCAAATGATCTGATACAGCATTTGTACTCTTATAGACATAACTGATTTGGTTGAATGATTCAGAACATAGCCAATGACCTCACAGGACAGGGAATTAACCATGTCAAGCAGGCCTGTAATAAAGTTAGGGTAATTTGACAGTCTGATTTTTTCTTTTTTTTTTTTCTTTTTTTTTTTCTTCACTCTGTCAGTAGGTATTTATGTATGTATTTATTGGCTTGTTATATGCTCATTAGTTTTCTTATTTTTCCAATTTGGTTTTCAATTTCAGATGAATTCATTATTTATTTTATTTATTTAACAACTTCTTCCTGGCATAAAACACGATTCCTAAAAGCCTTAAATTCCCTTAGGTGACATGCCACTGAGCGTTAAACATCAGATTGCAACAATTATAAAAATAAGAGTAGCCTTAAAAACACAAAATCACTACAAATATCATCAAAGATTGTGTGTAAGACAGGAATTATATTTCGTCTTTTGAAATAAACAGTGTTGGTTTCAAAACCTGCCTGCATATTTAAAGGTGCCATAGAATGCATTGATACAATATTTTAAAGGCAGCGGCTATTTGCACTAATTGTAAATAGCGATAGAGGCTATTTACACTAAGAGCAAATAGCAATAGATGCTATTTACACTGTGTAAATAGCAATTAGATTATATTTACACTGTGTAAATAGCTATAGATTATATTTACACTATGTTAATAGCAAGATTTTCTGCTATTTATACTAACTGCAAATAATGGCAATTATCTGCACCTCAGTATTGTAGTACAATATAAAACAGAACACATAATAAGGTATTTAGTGTGAATTATAGTTTTAATTCAAATTAGGCTATTAAATGGATGCCACCTTATTGGGAAAATAAAGCCCTCCCTACACCTACCCTATCCCTACCCGATACTTTATTTTCAACTTTTTGATTATTTCCTTCATTTTTATTGAAAATAAATGCCTTTCCAATGCAATATGAGATTTGAAAAGGGAGAAAAAAAGTTCGGCAAAAGGCGGATTCGAACTCGGATTGATCGAGTCAAAAATGCAGTGTTGACTATCTCAATTACACGTTGGTAGGCGGAGTTAGTGTAAATAGCCTTTGCCAACAAGACACTCCCTATTTTAAATTGTTCTCTGATATCTAAATAGAAGGTATGTGGCTTAGGTAAGGGCAACAATTCTCCAGAAATGGTTTTACATGTGCATTTACAACCCTAGGATTTCTTCCTAGAATGAAATGGTCTGTTATTGGCTTATTTGGAAGGGTCATGAATAATAATGTTGAGCTCTGCTCTGATTGGGTGTTTCACAGTGCGGCTCATTTCGGTAGCTCACACAGCAGGAAGGAAACCCTAGTGAAAAAAAAAAAATAATAAAATAAAATAGTATACTTTAGTATAACGAAATATATTTGTGGCACACTATAAATTGATATACTTAAAGTCTGCTAAATTGGAACAACTAATTTTGTACTAAATGTATTTTAGTTGTGCAAAAGCAATGCTGAAGTTCAACTAAAGTTGTATTAAATAAACTTGTTTGTGCTTAAGTGGAACTATTCCAAGTATACTTAAGTACACTTTAAATATCAATCTTTTATTTAATTTTCGAAATGCAGAATTCATTCATAAACTTCAAATGTATTTTGGTGACATTAAAATTGCAATTCAATTACACTGTAAGAGTGTTGAACATGCATTTATATAATACTGATAACAAAATGATGTCATACTATCCTTTACTTTTAGAGACTTTAAAACGCATTGCAATGGCATTACAAGTAAACTTGAAGTGTGCTAATGGCACAATTATTGTGTGCTTTTAATGCAATAAATTAATCTTCATAAATAATGGCACAGCTTAAGAAATTGCCTTTTACTAACACCCCAGTCAACTCAATTATCCACAGAACATCAGTGGATCATTGGACTCAGACATTTGAACATTGGCTAAAGGAAACACTGTGGACTGGATTCAAACCCGGGTCGCTGCCACACACGTGCACTCGCTTTACCAGATGCACCACCAAAGCAGACATGCCTTGTGATAAACTGTGGTTACTTTGTTATCTTTCTATACTGTTGCAAATACTACTATAAGTAAGCTGTTTTTTTTTTTTCATCAATGACAGCATAAATTATATGAAAAGTCTTAATATAGGCACAGTAAGTGGTGCATGGGAATAAATGTGTCTGTATAGAACACGAAAGTACGTTAAACTTGAAGCTGTTGAAGTCAGCGGACACAGCATTAAATATAATCTGCAGAATGTTTTGCTTCCCTTTTACCTGACATGATCTGTCATTGACACTGCAGGAAACAATTGGATAAACCGGTGTACCGACGAAACATGCTACCTATGAGATTGTGCTACCAATAATATATTTGCATTGTTTTATAGGTAAGTTTAGGGTAAGGGTAGGTGTGGACGGGTAGGTTTAGGGTAGGGGTAGCTATGGACATTAAAAAGCCTCAAACCACATGAATAACATGCTGGTAGCACAATCTGATAGGTAGCATTTTTCACTATCAATTTGCGCTACCTATCTTTTTGATGGGAGGTAGCACAATCTGAGCGGGTAGCACAAATCGTCACACAGACAGTTCCGTTCGCTGGTGGAAGAATATGAACGTACTGCTTATGTTTCAGTGCATGCGGAAGGAATAAACCCATCCGTGACATCTCTGCCCATTGTCTCTGCACGTTTCAACTCTCAATGCACTGGACACAAATGTTAATGTAAAATGCAATTAAATGTTTTGCCGGTTTGATGGTCTCGCAGTAAGCTGTGGATTTATATGCGAGTATGAATTGAAATTATTTTAATACATTTTGTTACTTTTCATGTAGTTAACGTCTCTGAATTTATTTGACAGTTTAACTTTTTGTGTAGTTTTGAGGGCTGGTCAGGATCATTTTAATAATTCATTTAATAATTCATATTTTGACAGCCCAAAGGGCTGCAGTCCACATTTCCCACATTTCCCACATTTCCCAATGTTGTCGTTGTTCATACGGGACATTAAAAAAAAAACATTAATGGAAAAAAGTGTGTTGGTAAAGTTGCATTGGAGTGTATTGTTAATATACTAAATAAACGTTCTGATCAAGTTCTTGAAATTGTTTCACCATTTCAAATCCATGACTATATGTTGTTTACATATCTTTACTTTTGTTACTTTCTATATGTGACCATGAACTACAAAATCAGTCATAAGAGTCTTTTTTTTTTTTTTTAAACAAGCTGTCCATTGATGTATGGTTTGTTAAGATAGGACAATATTTGGCCGAGATACAACTATTTGAAAATCTGGAATCTGAGGGTGCAAAAAAAATGAAATATTCATAAAATCACCTTTAAAGTTGTCCAAATGAAGTCCTTAGCAATGTATATTACTAATCAAAATTAAGTTTATATATATTCACGGTAGGAAATTTACAAAATATCTTCATGGAACATGATCTTTACTTAATATCCTAATGATTTTTGGCATAAAAGAAAAATCGATAATTATGACCCATACAATGTATTTTTGGCTATTGCTACAAATATACCCATGCTACTTATGACTGTTTTTGTGCTCCAGGGTCACATATGTATGTAAAGCTGCTTTGCAACCATTCAAAATTGTGAAAAGCACTATTTGGAGTGTGGTTAAATATTTGAGAAGGTAAAGTTCATAACTATACAAAGTACTGCATCATTATGAATTATTATTATAATTATTTGCAACTCAAAACATTTATTTTTATCTAAACTATTTTTATACTCAACAAATTGAACTCAAATACAGTGTATTGTATTGCACATTTAACCATAACAGGTCAACAGGGGATTTAACTAAAATAAATTACTGAAGTATTACTTCAATATTTAACAAATTAAATTGTCTTATATGTAAATCCACCATTGTTACATTTGTGCTGTAGGCAAAAGTTGTTTTTGGAAACTGCGTTTACAGCACCTGTTAGCAGAAACATACTGGATGTTGCAATTCATACCTCACATTTTCTTTGGTTTGCCCAAAAAGAAAGTCTCATCTTAAAATAATTTCATCATTCTCAGATTTTAAATACATGGTGAGACTTGTGTCTTTAACTGCAATGAGTTTCTAGACTCTAAAGGTTTCTTCTGGAAAATGTACCAAACCTGCAACATAGATTCCCAATAGAGTGCACTCTGCCGAGTTCAGATGTTTAGCAAAAGTACAGCAAAACCGATTGTTGGTGAATTTCAGAGCTCATGAAAGTATAAGGTGAGGAGAGACTGACTTATCAAGCCCCCTTCACTGAACAGACTGTAGCCTATATTTAGTCTGATGTTAAAATCACATTATTAAAATACTTAAGACACTTTTAAGGGGTGAAGGAACAAACAAGTATCAACACACGGAATGTGATATTGTCTCTTGTGCCATAGTCTTAGGTGAGAATACATACAGCGGCCTTGTTTACTTTAATGATATGATGGCATACAATATAAACAATCCCCACAGACATACATTATCTTCATACAGCTACAGGATCATAAGATGAGTTGCTTCATTCATCCCTTACCGAGACTAGTTGTTGGGCTGAGTGAGCATGGACATGTCATTGGGGTTATGAAGTGGCGTCCTCTTTCAAAGTTTCTGTCCAGTTAGTTTATATGGGTATGTATGTGTGAAAATCACTTTTAACAAGTTTCAAACATGTTGTAGATGGAATTAAGAACCTAGTCAGTGTACTTTCTTAAAGATGAATATATATGTTTCATCCTTCCCCATATGCATTTGTAAAAAGTATAGTATTTTACAAATGAATTTGTAGTGCACTAAGTTTGTGCTTGATGAAAGCATGAAATAAATACATTTAGAATATATTTTCAGTTAGTATAGACATGTCAATCTATTTTAGTATACTTATCATGAAATAAATATATTTTAAATGCAATTAAGTATATTTATTTTTCACTAGAGAACTGTCATGAATCCGGTCTATGAACTTCCGTTCAATCACCACCAGAGGTCACTCGCTCATCACATGGACTCTTGCATTACACTACGGTTGCACTTCACCAGACTACATTTCCCATCATCCATTGCACTGACGACACACACAGCTGATTGCACTGAGCACACGCTCACTCCTGAGACTCATTACGCAATCACACACACACTACTTAAGCCATGGACTTTCTCAGTTACACGGCCGAGTATTGATCTGCACATAGCTCTCTTCAAGCGCTAGCTGCCTTACCGTGCCATTCCGTGTTTCCGTTCAGTTCCTGTATTGTCCTGCGTTTACCACTCCCCTAGTGTTAGCTGCGATACGGAACCTGTTTGTTGTTTTCTAGTCTGTGTTCCCTGTATTTACCCCTGTCTCTCTGTTCGGACTCTGTTTATTCCCTTGCCTGGATTATTGCTGTGTTCCTGGATTTACTCTCTCTGCCTTGCCCTGTTGGATACCGTTCGCCGATCATCGACCCACGCTTGTTCTAGGATTACTCTGTGTCTTGCCTGTGTTATACCTGTTTGCCATTGCCTGAACCTTGCTTGTCTTCTGACTATGCATTTAAATAAAAGCCTGCATATGGATCCGCACGTCTCACGTCTCGTCAGCCCCGTTACAGAATACTCGGCCACTCAAAGATCCAGCAGCTTTTCATGTGGACATTGGCCAGGTATGGACACAGAACGTCTACTGTTACGCTTCAAGCAAGGTACCCGATCACTTGAGGAGTGTATAGATGAATATTTAATTTTAGCAAATGACTCTGAGTTGCCGGACTGTTTTTTAACTGATTTATTTTGTGACGGCGTTAATCAACCGCTCAGATCAAAGCTTCTCCGAGAGGGTCCGCGTTCATCATTAGCACAGTTTATGGACTTTGCTTTGCTGTCTGTGGGCTCTGTGTTCACTGTGGGTGTCGCGGAGGAACGCGACACCGCACTCACTCATGTCAGGGCGGCTGCACTAGAGCATGCTCACAAAATGGCGGCGACAGCGGAGCAGGATTACAAATTTGCGGACACAACAGCGTCCCGTTCTGTCACAGCTGTCAATCCTGAGTCAATTCAAGTCACAGTTAATCCTCCTGTTTCTAGTCAAGTCACCGCTGATCGTCATGAGCATCGTCACATCTCAGCTGATCTGCCAAAGCCTCGTCACGTCTCAGCTGATCTGCCAGAGTCTCATCACGTCTCGTCTGATCTTCCAGAGTCTCGACAGGCCTTCACTGATCGTCCAGAGTCACTTCACATCACTGCTGATCGTCCAGAGTCACAGCACGTCACTGCTGATCGTCCAGAGTCACAGCACGTCACTGCTGATCGTCCAGAGTCACAGCACGTCACTGCTGATCGTCCAGAGTCACAGCACGTCACTGCTGATCGTCCAGAGTCACAGCACGTCACTGCTGATCGTCCAGAGTCACAGCACGTCACTGCTGATCGTCCAGAGTCACAGCACGTCACTGCTGATCGTCCAGAGTCACAGCACGTCACCGCTGATCGTCCAGAGTCACAGCACGTCACCGCTGATCGTCCAGAGTCACAGCACGTCACCGCTGATCGTCCAGAGTCACAGCACGTCACCGCTGATCGTCCAGAGTCACAGCACGTCACCGCTGATCGTCCAGAGTCACAGCACGTCACCGCTAATCGTCCAGAGTCTTGTCACGTCCGGGCTGACACACCCAGACCATCAAGGTCAGTCTTCCATTATCCCAGTTTGCTGTCTAGTGTGAGGGATGTACCGCTGGTGTCTGCACGTGCAGCTGGTATTCCCAAACCCACTCACTCCAACCCTTCTGTCCATGAACTAATTCCTCTGTCTGAAGTGCTTCCCAGGATGGGAATCGCTTTATGTTGCGTTTGGGCTGCGTACACCACCGCAGAACTGCCCGAGGTGACGGCACACGCTGCAGAACCTCCAGAAGCAGCGGGGCTTGCCTCAGCCCCTTGTATGATGGTGGCGCCCAGCAATGTACTCTCAGCCTGTTGTGTTGCGGCCAAAGAGACCGTTACTGAACTCTTCCTGTGTCCGGAGTTTACCACTGTAGAACCTCCAGAGGTGGCGGCAACTGCTGCAGAACCTCCAGAGGTGTCAGTGGTATCTGTCTGCGAATCCTCGTCTTGCCCTGTCACGGCTATGGAGGCCATCTGTGTACCCTCGTCCTGTTCTGTCGCAGCCAGAAGGGCTGTCCCTGAACTCTCGTCCTGCCCTGTCACGGCCACAGAGGCCGCTCTTGAACATTTGCCCTGCTCTGAACAGGCCGAGGAGGCTATCTCTGAACTCTCGCCCCATTCTGAACCAGCCATGGTGGCTGCTTGTGAATTGTCTGTCTTTAGCCCAGAAACTATAAAAGCACGCACCCCATGTCTGTCCAGTTAACCCTGTCACTGCCAAAGAAACCAGTAATGAACCTGTTATTTGCCCCACTAGTCCAGTCACGACCCAGAGATCTAACCTGAGCTCCCTGTGGGCTCTTGTAGCCCTGTCACAGCCCAAGGACCCACTTCTAAACCCATAATCCTGCCTGTCTTGAACCCAGAGACTGTAAATGCATCCCATGTATTTCACATTAACTCTGTCACTGCTATAGAGACTATTCATGAACTGTCATGTCAAATTTCAGTCAGTGAACCAGTTTATGAGCTCGTTCAGTTGCCACCAGGGAAAACATTGATAGACTTCCCATGTTCCCTACCCCAGTCCTTGTGTCTGTGCATGTCCCAGTCTCTGCCATGGGCTTCTGCCCCGTCTGCTCTTCCGTGGAGGTCGTCTGCTCCGCCGTGGTGGTCCTCTGTCCTGCTCTGGTGGTCTTCTGCCCCGCCGTGGAGGTCGTCTGCTCCGTCTGCTCCGCCGTGGTGGTCCTCTGTCCTGCTCTGGTGGTCTTCTGCCCCGCCGTGGAGGTCGTCTGCTCCACCGTGGAGGCCGGCTGTCTCGCTCTGGTGGTCTTCTGCTCTGCTGTGGAAGTCTTCTGCTCCGTCTTCTCCGCCCTGGTGGGCTCCTCTATCGTCTGCTCTGGTCTGGTGGGCTCCTGCTCCGTCTTCTCCGCCCTGGTGGGCATCTCTTCCGTCCTGGTCTCCGGCTCCGCCCTGGCTTCCTGCTCCGCCGGCTCTGCCTCAGTCCCCGGTCTCCTCACTTCCACGTGGACCTGGCCCTCCATCCCTCCCCCTGTTCCACCTCCACTCCACCACCCTCCTGGATTATATTGCTATAGGAGCGTCTGGAAGCCGCTCCTTGGGGGGGGGCTCTGTCATGAATCCGGTCTATGAACTTCCGTTCACTCACCACCAGAGGTCACTCGCTCATCACATGGACTCTTGCATTACACTACGGTTGCACTTCACCAGACTACATTTCCCATCATCCATTGCACTGACGACACACACAGCTGATTGCACTGAGCACACGCTCACACCTGAGACTCATTACACAATCACACACACACTACTTAAGCCATGGACTTTCTCAGTTACACGGCTGAGTATTGATCTGCACATAGCTCTCTTCAAGCGCTAGCTGCCTTACCGTGCCATTCCGTGTTTCCGTTCAGGTCCTGTATTGTCCTGCGTTTACCACTCCCCTAGTGTTAGCTGCGATACGGAACCTGTTTGTTGTTTTCTAGTCTGTGTTCCCTGTATTTACCCCTGTCTCTCTGTTCGGACTCTGTTTATTCCCTTGCCTGGATTATTGCTGTGTACCTGGATTTACTCTCTCTGCCTTGCCCTGTTGGATACCGTTCGCCGATCATCGACCCACGCTTGTTCTAGGATTACTCTGTGTCTTGCCTGTGTTATACCTGTTTGCCATTGCCTGAACCTTGCTTGTCTTCTGACTATGCCTTTATATAAAAGTCTGCATATGGATCTGCACGTCTCACGTCTCGTCAGCCCCGCTACAAGAACACAGGGAGGAAACTATATATTTCAATACTTTCTTTCGCAGTTATATCGTTGGGTAATTATACTGTATATAAAATGCGGGCATCAGGGAGCTGCTATTAATATGCGGGGCACTAAAACTGCTTTTGAATGCACGATTGCTTTTTACTTTCACTTTCACTTTAGAGATTCGCAATCGGACGTCCTCTGTTTATACTATGGAGCGGTAGTACTTACCACGCATTTTACAAGATCAGATGCTTGTCAGCGGTGCTCAGGATCTGTAAATCATTCGCCATCATCCTCCGTCATCTCTCCTTACTCTGTTTATGTGGTAAGTGAAATCTTATGTATTTCAATGTATCAGGCTACCACTAGCAAGAAGCTAACCATGTCCATTTAGTGGCTCACGTTATTTTATTAGAACGCGTTATTTGCTTTCCGTGCCTTTCTGAATACAGACACCAACCCATCCCTGCACTTCACATCCCCTGCACAGCCTGGAACATAACATTTATTTCCATGATCTGCCATTTTCGCTGATGTCCTCACTTGTTTCTTCACAATACCTGCAGAACTTCTGATGATTCGGCTGTGTAGGTTCGGCTGGCCTAGAACATGGGCGGGTATGTGCAAATGTTGGGGGCATAACTATTAGTGATCCTGACTGTTGTGTCACAGTCGGTGTTATGTTCTGATTCGCCTATTTTTCAGTGGTCTTTTTTATTCACAAGATTTACATAAGAAGGAGGAAACAATGGTGATTGAGGCTCACGGTATGTCATTTCTATGTACAGAACTCTTATTATTCAACTATGCCAAGGTAAATACAGTTTTCCATTCTATGGCACCTTTAAATAAATCAAGAATAAATAGTACATTTATTGCATATTAGTGGATGCATATCAGAAAAGTTGTAATACTTTGTTACATTTTATTTAGTGAACAGCAATCCTCCTGCAGTACTGTGGACCCACTCTTGTGAAAAAAAGTGCACTTAAGTATTCTTTTATAAAGTGTACTTATTGCGGAAATAATATACTTTAAAATAGCACACTTAAGTGCAAATTAAATGTAATGTTTTTGCCGCTTAAGTACATTGCATTTGTAATTAATTTCAAAGTATCACATTTTAAAGTTATATTAAATGCACTTAATGAACTTTTGAGTGATTTTTTTTTTAAAACCACTTAAGTGGGATTTTAGTACATCTTTATATGTACTTTCATAATTGCTTCTAGTGTCTTTAAAATATTGTTAAAGTGTACTACTCAATGTACTGATAAGCAATTAATGTGAACTAAAAATACTTTAATGTCAGTTAACAATACACTTAAGTGTGAATTAAATGTAATATTTTCAACCATCTAAATGCATATTATTTGTAACTGATTTCAAATATATTACAGTTTAAAATTACATGAAATGCAATTAGTTGAAGTTTTGAGTGATACTTTTGAACCACTTAAGTGGGTGTAGGAGCTAAATTAAGAGTGTAGCCCTTTAAGGGACCTGGCAGGAAGTAGCTATTAGCGACACCGTTTGATGGCATCACTGACTTTGCCGGTGTTAGACAGGCGCACGCTACATGAGGACGCCAAGCTGAAACAGCTTTTCTACGGGAAGAAACTTGCTTAGTGTCGCATTTTATTTTATTATTTGATGCTTTTCGGAATACCATGGTATATCCTTTGTTTTGTTCTTTTCATATCTTGTTATGGCTTTTCATATAATTACGAGTTAATTAATCAGCGGATGTAAAAAACTACTCCACCCTCATCAATAACCTCAAGCAACGGGAAAAATCAACAAATCAATGGGAATAAATCGTCGCCACAGTAAGTAAAGCCTTCCTTGTATATAACTTGCATGCTTGGTTTATAGAACGTGGCAGAATGCCATAACATAGTAGAAAAGCTTGCGAACAAGTTACCGGCATGCCCACAAAGGAAACTAAAGAATAAAGGATCGTTGGCGTTAATAATGGCCAACGAAGACGCTCAGTTAGAAACACATGCAGCTGCGGCACAGGACAAACGAACTGAGCATGCAAAACGCAAAAGAAAACTCACTCAGAAAGCCGCTCTTGCAGATTTAGTAAAGCACAAGAATGTAAGGAAAGCATCAATGGCGCAGTTAACCAATAAACGGAATGTGATTGAACCGCTTCTTAAATCATATGATAAAGAGGATGATGTGAGACGACAGCTTAGTTTGTTTGAAAAAAAACGATGACTGCCTTTGCTGCATTACATTAAACAGTGCAAGATGCATTGCCTGTTGAAGAAAGAGAAAGTAATCATAAATATTGGTATTTATCAAGGTATAATGACTATAAAGAATTCAAGAACAAAATCAATGTGTGGTTAGAAAATGCTCCTTCAAAAGAAAGTCGTAAATCCAGAAACGAACATGATAGTATGTCTACAACATCAAAGAGCAGTAGTAAGTCCACTGGTTCCTCCATTAGAAGACAAGCTGAAGCAAAGAAAGCTGAATCACTGGCACATGCAGCTACATTAGAAAAGAAATTGCAGTTAGAAAGAGAAGAACTTGAATTAAAAGCAAGAAAAGAGAGATTAGCCATTGATACGGACATTGCTGTTTCAGAAGCTCAAATAAGGGCAATGGATTTGATGGATAATAATGAGTTGCAGCAACTTCCAGTTACAACTGCTGAAGATAGAATGAATTAATATTTTGAATCTGCAAAGCTGCTTTCTTTTGAACCCTATGAAGAAGCGGATGATGATGACGATGACAACGATGATGATGTGAAAGATGATGATGATGAAGAGGATGAAAGCTCTTATATGAAACGTCAAGATTTAAAGCTAATGTGTCTCGAAAGACTAAAGTTGTAAACGTTCAAGCAAAGCCAGCAGTTAAACAAAAATTGCAACCCACACTTAAGCAAGAATAAATAAAGGACCGATATAGTACAAGGCCACTTCATTCTACAGGCATTGAGAAGGATCTTATTAATGTTATGCAATGTCAAAACAAAATAACGGAAATGTTAAAGAACAGAAAATAGCAGCCTTACCTTCAAAGGAAATCCCTGTATTCACAAGGAATCCACTAGATTACTTAACCTTTATAAGAACCTTTGAGCACTGTATTGAAGATAGAACAAACAACAATTGTGACAGACTGCTTTTCTTAGAGCAATTTACTAGTGGAAAACCACAAAATCTTGTAAAATGTTGCCAGCATATGGATCCACAAAGAGGTTACAAAGAAGCCAAGAGGTTATTAGAAAGACATTATGGCAATGATATCCTCACTGGAAATGCATATCAAGAAAGAATTGTGAACTGGAGCACCATCAGTTCAGAAGATGGTAGGGTACTGCACTCATTTTCACTGTTCCTGCGTGGTTGCTTTAACACATGTTAGAGATTGATGCATTGACCGACATGAACAATGCCACAAATCTGAAGTGTGTGGTATCCAAGCTTCCATATAAGCTAAGGGGAAAATGGAGAACAATTGCTTATGAATGTTATGAACATAAAGGAAGAAGACCTCAGTTTAAGCAGTTAGTTGAGATTATTGAAAGACATGCAAATATGGCCATAGACCCATTGTTTGGTGATTTACATGAAGTTGTAATGAAGGACAGTAAACCAACAAAAGTTTCAAAATCCAAACCTAAACTCACCACGACTTTCAAAGGAAGCAGCTTCGCTACTATAGCAACAAGCAGCAATGCAATACCAATCCTTCAGAAGTCCACTGTAACATTGAATTGTATGTACTGCAAGGGAAAACATGGATTAGAAGGATGTTGTAAATTCAGTCAATAATCTTACGATAAAATTTCATTTTTGAAAAGAAATGGTGTCTGTTTTGGCTGCTTAAACAAAGGACATGTTAGCAAGAACTGTAAAAAGAGGATGACATGCAAAGAATGCGCATTTAATCATCCGACAGTCTTGCACATGCAAAAGCGAGCAAACAACAGTCAGATACAGTCAGAAAATTCACTTGTAAGTAGTGCATTGGTCTGTATGGAAGCAAACACCCATACAGGGGCCGGTAGCATTCAAATCACACCACTTCCAGTCATTCCTGTTCAAGTGAAATCTGCAAGTACAAATCAGGTGGTAAGCACGTATGCATTTTAGGATCCAGGAAGCTCTGCAACATATTTTGTACTGAAGCTCTTAAACACAAGCTTCAAATCAGTGGAAGGAAATCAAGAATCCTGCTACACACAATGGGTCAAGAAAAACCTGTTAACACTACTGTACTCACAGGTCTTAAAATTAGCAGCCTAAATGGCGATGTCTTTTATGAACTCCCTGACGTGTATACTCAAAGAGCAATACCAGTAGCGCAAGAACAAGTAAATACCACTGAAGCATTAAATAATTGGCCATACTTGAAGGAAGTCCATATACCATCTATCAAGGCAGATGTTGGACTGCTTATAGGAATGAATGCTCCCAAATTGCTAAAGCCATGGAAAATTATCAACAGCCGAGGAAATGGCCCTTATGCTGTAAAAATCGTGCTAGGTTGGGTTGTCAATGGCCTCATTGACCATTGCCAAACACAAAGAGACACAGCAGTCTACACAAACCATATTTCAGTAACTGACTGTAAACAGTAAACAGGCAAGGCAAGACTAGACTAGAAAACGGGAACTGGCTCCGTAAAGTAGCTATCAGCTAACACTGTGATAATCGCTAAACAATACTCGGCCCTGGAAGAGAGGAAGTCCATGGTTTATGTAGAGTGTCTGATTGGTTACAGCTACGAGTGTGTAATGGAGTGCAGATGAATCCAATTGGTGCAGTGGATCATGGGAAACGTAGACCAGGGTGATGTGTAACAGTTTGTGTGGTGTGAAAGTCAATGTAATTGGAGGGCGACCTCTGGTGGCTATTGGGCGGAAGGCCATAGACCGGATTCATGACATAGCCCGCCCCCCCAAGGAGCAGTTTTCAGACGCTCCTATTTCAATATAATCCAGGAGGGTGGTGGAGTGGAGGCGGAGCAGGGGGAAGGACGGAGGGCCAGGTCCACATGGAAGTGGGAAGACCGGGGACTGAGGCAGATCAGGAAGCCAGGGCGGAGCAGAAAACCAAGGCGAAGCAGGGAACCAGGGCAGAGCCGGAGACCAGGACGGAACAGGAGCCCACCAGGGCAGAGCAGATGTTACAGGAGCCCACCAGGGCAGAACAGACGTTACAGGAGCCCACCAGGGCAGAGCAGATGGTACAGGAGTCCACCAGGGTGGAGCAGACGGTGCAGGAGACCACCAGGGCGGAGCAGACGGAACAGGCGGCGCAGAAGACCACCAGAGCCAGACAGCAGACCACCACGGCGGAGCAGACGGACCTGAAGACCATGGCACGGACTGAGACCTAGGGAACACTGAGACACACGAGACAGACAGAGCATTCATGGCCCCAAAGGACGAGGCAGGGAACACAAAAAGTTCATAAATAGTTTCCCTGATGATAACTGAATGGGCAGACAGTTCATAAACAGGCCCACTGACTGGAACTGGACAGGCTGACAGTTCATCAACAGGCTCAGTTACTGAAACTTGATGGCTAGACAGTTCTAAATCAGGCTTATTAACTGTAACTGGACAGACAGACCATTCAAACTCAACTGTATTGGCTGGAATAAAACTGGCGGATAGCTCAAAAACAAGGGCATTGACAGAAGCTTAATCAGACAGTTCAATGACAGAAACCAGACAGGAAGATACATCATACTCAGGCTCATTAATTAACATGGGGCAGATAGATGGGTCAAGATTAGACTTATCTCTAACAGAAACCAAATAGGTAGACAGTTCAAAGTCAGATTCAACAGCTACATTCGTACAGACAGACTGTTCTAAACTGGGTGCATTTACTGAAACTGGACAGACAGACAGTTCAAAATTTGACTCATTGACTGAATCATTTAAACAGGCAGACAGCTCAGGTTTAGATTTCTTGAAAGAGACAGGCAAGACAGACAGTTCACAATCAGCCACCATGGCTGGTTCAGAACAGGGCGAGAGTTCAGAGATGGCCTCCAGGTCAGAGTAGGACAAGAGTTCATAAGCAATCTCTGTAGCCACGACAGGACAGGCAGAGAGTTCACAGACGGCCTCCTTAGCAGTGACAGGACAGGATGAGGAATCAGGGGACAACCCTTCTGGCTGCGATAGGACAGGCAAAGAGTTCGCAGACGGCCTCCTTAGCCTTGACAGGACAGGACAAGGATTCACAAACGGCCTCCATAGCCTTGACAGGGCTGGACAAAAGTTCATTAATGGCCTCCTCGGCCGGAACAGACAGTTCACGGAGATCATCAATGGGCGCCACCACCGCGCAAGAAACTGAGGAAAGTGCCGCTACCTCGGGAGGTTCCGCAGCATAAGCCGCCACCTCTGAAGATTTTGTAGCCGGTACCGCCGCCTCTAGCAAATTGGCGGTGGTGTACGCGGCCCAGATACACCATAAAGCAACCCCCCCATACAGGAAGTGCTGCAGACAGGGGAAATAGTTCATGAACAGAAGGATTGGAGTGAGCTGGTTTGGTGATACTAGCAGTGTGTGCTGACACCAGCGGTGGATCCTCCACACTGAATGCCAACCTCTGACGCTTGATAACAGTTTCCTTTGATAGGACAGTGGAGCGTGGCTCTGGGGTGGCAGACATAATGTGAAGCGGTTCTGGAAGGTCAGACGAGACATGGAGAGGCTCTGGGAGATCTGATGAGACATGGCGTGGCTCTGGCAGATCAGACGAGACGTGACTCTGGACGATCAGCTGTGATGTGACGTGACTCTGGACGATCAGCTGTGATGTGACGTGACTCTGGATGATCAGCTGTGATGTGACGAGACTCTGGAAGATCAGCTGAGACGTGACTTGACTCTGGACGATCAGCTGAGACGTGACTTGACTCTGGACGATCAACTGTGACTTGACTCTGGACGATCAACTGTGACTTGACTTGGCTCTTGACGATCAACTATGACTTGACTTGGCTTGTGACGATCAACTGTAACTTGACTTGGCTCGTGACGATCAACTGTGACTTGACTTGGCTCGTGACGATCAACTGTGACTTGACTGGAGTCACAAAGATCAGCTGTGACTTTACTTGACTCACGAAGATTGGCTGTGACTTGACTTGATTCATGAAGATCAACCGTGACTTCACTTGTCTCAGGATTGGCAGCAGTGACATAATGGGGCGCTGTTGTGTCCGCCATTTTGCGATCAGGCTCCGTTGTCGTCGCCACTTTGTGAGCATGCTCTAGTGCGGCTGTCATTACATGAGTGAGTGCGGCGTCGCGTTCCTCTTCCGCGACACCCACAGTTAACAAAGAGCCAACAGACAGCAAAGCAAAGTCCATAAAATCACTTAAAGATGAACGGGAACCCTCACTAATTAGTCGCGATTTGAGTGGCTGGTTAATGCCCTCACAAAAAAAATCTATGAGCACACAGTCGGGCAAATCAGAATAATTAACGATCTCCAAATACTTGAGCGATCGTGTGCCCTGCTCGAGAGCTAATAGCACTATAGCTGTGTCCGTACCTGGCCAGAGTCCTTTAGAAAAGCCGCTGGATGCTCGTGTGGCCGAGTACTCTGTTACGGAGCCGACGAGACGAGAGATGTGTGGATCCATTTGCAAGCTTTTATTAGACAGAGACGTGGTCATCACAGGCATGGTTCAAACAGTGGCAAACAGGTATAACACGGGCAAGACAAAGACTAATCCTAGGACAAGCGTGGGTCCTCGATCGGTGAACAATATCCAACAGGGCAAGGCAGAGAGATAATCCAGGTAAACAGCAATAGTCCAGGCAGGGGCAAACAGAATCCAAAAGGCAAGACGACAGGGCAATCCAAAATACACGAGCAAGAATCAGAACATGGGTAAACAGGCAAGGCAAGACTAGACTAGACTAGACTAGACTAGAATAAGAGAACTGTCTCCGTAAAGTAGCTATCAGCTAACACTGTGATAATCGCTAAACAATACTCGGCCCTGGCAGAGAGAAAGTCCATGTTATATGTAGTATGTCTGATTGGTTACAGCTACGAGTGTGTAATGGAATGCAGATGAATTCCAGGGTGATGTGTAACAGTTTGTGTGGTCTGAAAGTTAATGTAATCGGAGGGCGACCTCTGGTGGCTATCGGGCGGAAGGCCACAGACCGGATTTGTGACACCTTGTGTCTGTTCCTACAGAAAGGCATGCTATTATACTCTACAAGGAACTTTGCACACTTTGCTCACAAGGAGGCTTTCGGCTCACAGCGTGGATAAGTAACAGTAGACAAGTCCTGGAATCCATACCTGAAGAAGAGCAAAAGAAGTAAAAAATCTTAACTTAGACTCCGAAAACCTTCCTACAGAAAGAGCTCTTGGAGTTCATTGGTCTGTCGAAAAGGACACATTCAATTTCAAGGTTTCACTGCAAAACCAAGCATGCACTAGAAGAGGAATCTTATCCCTTGTCAGTTCAGTGTTTGACCCATTAGGATTTGTGGCTCCTTTCATCTTTACTGCAAAATACATCATGCAGGAGCTTTGCAAGCTTAATTACGGATGGGATGAGAGAATTCCAGACTTATTCATCCAATCTTGGAAGAGATGGCTATCAGGACTCAAAGTAATAGAAAACTTTGACATAGCTAGATGCATTAAACCAAAGGATTTTGGAGATGTCACTCAAGCTCAGTTGCATCATTTCTGTGACGCGGGTGAGAGAGGAAATGGCACTGTATCTTATCTACAACTTGTCAATGCACAAAGAAAGATTCATGTATCATTCATAATGGAGAAATCTAGAGTGGCACCCTTGAAGTCAATGACCATACCAAGAATGGAATTAACTGCGGCAGTGCTTGCAGTACGGATGGAAAAGTTGATAGCCACAGAGTTGCAATTAGAGTTGGACAATTCAGTGTTCTGGACTGATAGCACTTCAGTCTTGAAGTACATTAAAAACTAAACTAAACGATTCCAGACCTTTGTTGCTAATCGAGTCAATACCATCAGGGAAGCATCAAACATCAATCAGTGGAGGTAAGTCAACACTAAAGAAAACCCAGCAGATTCAGCCTCACGTGGTTTAACAGCTGATGCACTTGTAAGATGTGGAGAAGTGGACCAATCTTCCTTCGAAAATCATAACAAGAATGGCCCAAGTTACCACTTACTTCAACTACAATCGAACCAAATGATCCTGAAGTAAAGAAGGAAATAATTACCATCAATGTCATAACAAAGAAACCTCACTTTGGTCTTAACTCCCTGATGCACCATTATTCACCCTGGAACCATATCTTAAGAGCTGTTGCATGGCTTCTAAAATGTAAATAGCTACTACACACATTGTGTTTAAAAAGGAAAGAAGTGCTTAACACAGTCGTAGCCCAGATATCTGAATATGACAAGCAGAGTCTAATAATCAAAGAAATGAACAAGTACAAAGCATCACTTAAAGCATCCGATATTTCTAATGATGACCTAAAGGAAGCTGAATCTGCAATTATTTGCTATTGTCAAGGTCAAGATTTCACTGAAGAGCTGTTGAGTCTTAAAAAAGGCCTTAATGTCAAGAAGGACAGCTCCAACTTTAGATTGGACCCCAGGATACAAGATGGTTTGTTGAGAGTGGGTGGACGATTAAGAAAATCTGCAATGCCAGTCGAAACAAAGAATCTCATAATTTTACCAAAAAACCACCATATCTCCAAGTTGTTGCTCAAACATATTCACTAGCAAACAGGACACAGTGGAAGAAATTATATGTTGTCAGTATTGAGACAAAAATATTGGATTCCCTGTGCAAAATCTTTGGCAAGAAAGATAATTTCTGAGTGTGTAACCTGCAGATGACATAGCGCAGCCATGGGAAACCAGAAGATGGCAGATTTGCCTAAAGATCACATAACACCTGATCTACCACCATTCACGTATGTAGGTGTTGACTACTTTGGGCCAATTGAAGCCAAAAGGGGACATGGTCTGGTTAATAGATATGGAGTCATCTTTACCTGTCTTGTAAGTCAAGCTGTACACTTGGAAGTAGCTCATTCACTTGACACAGATTCATGTATGAATGCACTCAGAAGATTAACTTGTAGAAGAGGCCAAGTTAACCCCTTAGCTGTCAAAGATCGGTGACGGCCCTAGATTAATGATGTTTCACTTTAACAGCACGTTAAAACATCACAGTCTTACTTGATCTGGACAAACTGTGCATCAGTAGAAAGATTTAAGACTCTAGCTTCAATATTTTACCACTGTTTTGATAAAACGTTGCAATGACAGTAATTTAGTAATTTATACAGAGTTCAAAATAATAAATCTGTATGTGTCATTTTGGGAATACAAATTCACAATGCATTCATATTCAGTCATGTCTGCAGCAGTTTATTTGTGTTCACATAGATTCACTGAACAGCGTCAATAAGGGCTTATAGTCCAAAGATGCATATACACAGATATATATAGATATATTTACTTGTTTACTTCATATTTCTTAATACAGAAAGTAGTAAATATGGAGTTGTTTCTGTCAAGAATGGTTTATGACCCTTGTCAAGATTGATTTAGAGACTTTGAACTTTTGACCTTCCCCCTCCCCCATGCGGCCCACCCATGTCGTGTTGACCCCGTGACCTGTTAATGAGATCCATATATGGAAATCGGCATATGTGGAATTCCGTAGTTTGTACAATTGTTTCTCCAATTCTGTTCAATGTCGTAAACGAAGACCTGAAGAATGTTTTTGTGTTTTTATGGTCCGTCCCCACATCCGGAGGTGTCTGGCATCTGATGTCCACATATCCGAGGAGGAATCCTGTTGCATTCCAAGGTTAAATAAATAGATCTCAGGCATTTCTGGGGAAAATCAGAAAAGAGCTGTGAAATACATAGACATGGACGTCTTATACTCACCTACATCTCCTGAGAAGGAATGGGATGAAGAGATGATGGAAAATCTGACTTGGCGCTGAGAAGGCCGTACAACAACAATTTGTATTTGACAAAGTTTCTTCAAGAAAATATGGATTGTGTAAGAGACAAATTTTTCCTGATCAGAGGGCGCATAATTGGGTACATATTTCATAAATCGTCTCGAGCGATTACACTCTACACATCTGACGAAACCAACAAATTTGTACAGGGTCAAGACCCCTGTCTGGTATTTTCTGATAAAGACAAGAAATATTTTTCAATCGTATCTGGAAAGATCTGAACGATTGTGAAGAAGAGCCTTTGTACATCGTTGAGTGGGACGGGGTCATACCGAATACCCGACCACTTTCAAAAGAACCCGGATGAGTGCGTGTACATATTCGCCTGCGAAGACAAGACAAAGCTTAGCGGCCATTCGGGTTCTTTTGAGAGTGGTCACCAACCACTCAGTAACGGGTATTCGGTATGTCAAATATAAATTGTTGTTGTACGGCCTTCTCAGCTCCAAAGTCAGATTTTCTGACGCTGACCACCCCTGGCCTACACCAACTTCACTGAGCAACAACATGATTACATGGGTGGTCTGATCAATGCATGAAGGAGCTGGTCAAAGAGCTTGTCGTGCCACATATGAAGAGGCTCTTGGAGGGCACACCCCACCTTCAAAACCATATTACAGAGGCAATGGGAAGATGTGGGATAAAAAACAAAACACAGTCACCACCTGGCCAGAGGTATACATCAGACAGAAGGGTCAATCAAAGAGGAAGAGGTCCAGGATCTGTCCAGCTGCCAAAGACAGACAAGACAGCAGCTGATGTTCAGTGTCAGGCCTCTGTGCAAGGAACACAAACCTGTACTTGTCATTTGTGGGGCATGTAAACACTGAGATGGCAATTTGAGTTGGCACTGTACCTGTGTGATTTTATTCTTTTAGCTTTATTTTCATCTATTAGGTCACATTCACTACAATTTACTACAGTTGCACTACAGACAGTTCAATTTCAGTGTTATCGGTTATCAGTGATATGTGTATGTTATGTGTGACAAAGTGGCAACTAAACATATTTAAAGTGTTAAATGTGTTGGTGTCACGGTGCTACTCCGAGGAGGCAAGGAACACGGAGACGTAGGAGTTGCAGGAATAACAGTCTTTAATAAACAAATCAAGGGGGAACACAGGGCAGGCAGGAGACACAAGTAGCACCATCAGTAGACGAATAATACTGGACAAGGAAACATGTGGCAGACAACACTATAAATACAGGCTTAAAGAGGGGTAATTACAAGACACAGGTGAATCAAATGACAAATCAACGAGAGGGAAAAGTTGGGTCACGGGGAGCACATGGGAGAAAACACAACAAAACAGGTCCATATTCCTGACATCTTAACCCCCTCCCGGAAGGTGCGTCCTCGCGCCATAGAAACAACAGAGGGAGGGACGGGTGGGACCTAGGGAGGAAGCTCGGGAGGAGGACGGACACCCGGGAGGGGGCCGGCAGACAGAGTCCAGGGAGGAGACAGGTGTTACTGGTGGAGCCGCTGGGTCGACGGGCCGAGGCGGGGTCTGGGACTCAGAGACTGGAGGCGGAGGCAAGGGGTTCTCCAGCCACACCGACGATGGAGACTGGCAGACCCGCGGTGCTCGCATCGAACAGATGGTGGGCTGAGGGTGAGCAGAGGGGCTGCTTGACGACAGCTGCAATCAGGACCAAAAGCCCTCCCTGGGCCGAACTTAGGAACGGAAGCCCTCTTTGTGTTGGACTCGGGGACACGAGCCCTCTCGGGGATGAACTCAGGAACGGGAGCCCTCTCTGGGCCAAACTCAGGAACAGGAACCCTCTCTGGGCCTAATTCGGGAACAGGAGCCCTCTCTGGGCCAAACTCAGGAACAGAAGTACTCTCTGGGCCGAACTTGGGAACGGAAGCCCTCTCTGGGCCAAATTCAGGAACAGGAGCCCTCTCTGGGCCTAATTCGGGAACAGGAGCCCTCTCTGGGCCAAACTCGGGAACAGAATCTCTTTCTGGGCTGGACAGGGAAATAGGAGCCCTCTCTGGGCTAGACGGGGAAATAGGAGCCCTCTCTGGATTTGACTTGGGATCTGTGGACCAAAAAACGAAATCAAACGAAGGGAAAACATGCAATTAAATTCTTTTGTGGTCCGGTATTCTGTCACGGTGCTACTCCGAGGAGGCAAGGAACACGGAGACATAGGAGTTGCAGAAATAATAAACAAACCAAGGGGGAACACAGGGCAGGCAAGGAAACACACGTAGCACCATCAGTAGACGAATAATACCGGACAAGGAAAACATGGGGCAGGACAACACTATAAATACAGGGCTTAACGTAGAGCACTTACAAGACACAGGTGAATTGAGAGTCACGTGACGTGCTCATGAACCTAATCGCACTTGAGTAGAGCTCCGTACGTTTGGCCCCTTTTTTGCAGATTTTTTTTTTTTTTTTTCGTTTTATTCATTAATAATACTTTCCTGATGGCATACAATCGGAAACCAGCAGGAGTTGTCTCTTCTCCGATTAAGAAGAAATCCAAGCCACCGACCATGAGCGATATGGTGGACAAGATGGCGAACACTGTTACACACTTTGAGGACATTCTAAGAACGTCTCGGGTTACTTGGCTGTAACCCTGTTCCCTGAAAAAGCGGGAACGAGATGCTGCGTTTCAATAACGCTAATGAGAACATTCTTTGTTCGACCGGTTGTGAAGCACGTGTGTCAAACACGCCAAGAATTGGCTTAAATAACCTCGGTAGGTGACGTAACTGATTACACGCACCTGGAGGTTATAAATAGATGTGACACGGAAACATCCTCAGGTTACACCTTTGTCTGAAAGGACGTCCGGGCACGCCTACAGTGCGGCATTGAGGCGCAGCATCTTGTTCCCGCTTTTTCAGGGAACAGGGTTACAGCCAAGTAACCCGAGACGTTCCCTATCAAAAGCTACTCTCGATGCAGCGTTTCAATAACGCTAATGGGAACGAGAATACCAACGCCGCCGCACTGGAAGTGTCTGGACCCCCAACATTGTGTAGTGTGTGCGCACAAACATAGAAGAGGTCTCAGACATGACTCTGGGATGTCGACTCAAGGACATGCGAGCCCGGAGTAGCATGGACATCCAAACTATAGAATCTAACAAATGTGTGCGGAGAGGACCAACCTGCCGCATCACACACTTGCTGCAAGGGGACACCTCTTGCCAAAGCCGTTGAAGATGCAACCCCCCTGGTTGAATGGGCCCTAACTCCTAGAGGCGAAGCTTAACCACACGCCTCATAGGCTAGGGCAACAGCATCCCTCACCCAATGTGATATAGTATGCTTTGTGGCAGCCACCCCACGGTTACTGCCCCCATAGCATATGAAAAGTTGCTCCGACTTACGCCACTGGCTAGTGCGGTGGACGTAGATCTGAAGAGCACGTACTGGACACAGTAAATGAAGTCTTTCCTGCTCCGGTGTCGTGAACGGCGGAGGGCAGAAGGCTTCAAGAACGACCGGATTCATGGTCGAGAATGGAACTTTCGGAAGATAATTCGGGTGAGGATGCAAAATAACTTTGACCAGCCCAGGGGCAAAGTCTAAGCAGGATGGCGAGATCGACAGAGCCTGCAAATCCCCAATTCTCTTAAGAGAAGTAATGGCCATTAAAAGAACCATCTTTAGAGACAGAAACCTGATAGGCGCTGACTCCAGTGGTTCAAAAGGGGTCGTGACCAGACCCTCGAGCACAATAGCTAAGTCCCATGAAGGGACTGTCGCTCTAGTGGGCGGCCTTAACCGCCTAGCTCCCCGAATGAAGCGGGCAACTAGAGGGTGCTTTCCCACAGAAACCCCATCAATCAGAACATGGCAAGCCGAAATGGCGGTCACATAGACTCTGAGAGTACCAGGACATGTGCCTGAGGACAATTTCTCTTGCAGGAACTCCAGCACTGAAACAACTTGGCAGTGAACTGGGTCTACATGGTGTGCTATACACCAATTTTCGAAAATGTGCCATTTGAAGGCATAACTTCTTCTAGTGGAGGGAGCCCTAGCGCTTAGAATAGTCTCTACTATGTCGGCTGGAAGCCCAGCATGTCTCAGTTGGTCCTCCTCAGGGGCCAGACATGAAGGTTCCAGAGCTCCGGCCGGGGATGAAATATTGTCCCCTGTGCCTGAGAGAGAAGGTCCCTCCTCACCGGAATCGCCCACGGCGAGCCGTTGAGGAGAGATATTAGATCTGAGAACCATATTCTGGTCGGCCAATGGGGCGCTATCAGTAAGAGGCGAGATCCCTGTTGACGGACCTTGGCCAGGACTCCCGGGAGCAGAGCAATCGGAGGAAATGCATAAAGACGCAGTCTGGGCCACACATGGGCCATCGCGTCCAGACCCAGGGGAGCTGGATGAGTCAGAGAGAAGTAGAGGGGACATTGTGCTGTCTCCTGTGAAGCAAAGAGGTCCACCTCTGCTTCGTAAAATCTTTCCCAGATTTGACTGACTACTTCGGGGTGGAGTTTCCATTCCCCATGTATCACAGCTTGTCTGGACAGCAAGTCTGCTCCCACATTCATATGCCCGGGAATGTAAATCGCCCTGAGGGACAGGAACTTGTTCTGTGCCCAAAGCAGAATCTGCTGCGCTAGCTCGTTCAAGCGGCGCGACCGCAGTCCGCCCTGACGATTTATGTAAGAGACTACCGCCATGTTGTCCACCCGCACTAGGACATGGTAACCTCTTAACTGCTGGAGGAAGTATTTCAGGGCCAGAAATACAGCCTTCATTTCGAGGCAATTGATGTGCCATTCGAGAAGATGACCTCTCCAGATCCCTTGGGCTGGACGGCCATCTAAGACCGCTCCCCATCCCGTGAGGGATGCGTCTGTTGTTAGCATCTTGCGACGACAACACGGACCTAGAGTGGGACCCAAAGTCAGAAACTGGGGTCTGAACCACATAGATAGGGTACGAAGCCCCGGCGCGTAACCCTTATTTGCCTCTAGGGATTGGCCCTTGGATGAAATCCCCTGGCTCTGAGCCACAACTGAAACGATCTCATGTGCAGGAGGCCCAAAGGTATCACCGTGGATGCAGCTGCCATGAGACCTAGCACTCTCTGAAAGTGATGAACCGTGACTTTCTGGCCTAGCTTTATGTTCTTTAGGGTGTTTAGAATGGATTCGACGCGTGCAGGAGACAGCTGTGCCCGCATCGCGATCGAATCCCATACGACCCCCAAATACGTTGTCCTCTGAGCAGGAGAGAGAACGCTTTTCTTGGCGTTGAGTCTCAACCCCAGAGATTCGAGATGAGCTAGGACGACATCCCGATGTCGAAGCGCTAGTTCCTGAGACTGAGCCAGAATCAGCCAGTCGTCTATGTAGTTCAAAATGCGGATGCCCTGGAGTCGTAGAGGAGCCAGAGCTGCATCCATGCATTTCGTGTATGTGCGGGGTGACAAGAACCCGATACTGGTAAGCTTCGCCCCCGAAATTTCTATATGAAAATAAGCGTCCTTTAGATCGATTGTCACAAACCAATCCTCCGATTGGATGTGAGAAACAATCATCTTGATTGTCAGCATTTTGAACTTGTATGTTCTGAGGTAGCGGTTTAACCCGCGAAGATCTAAAATCGGACGCAACCCCCCATCTTTCTTGGGAACGAGAAAATACCAGCTGTAATAGCCTGACTGTCTGTCTGGCAGGGGAACACGTTCTATGGCCCCTTTGTCCAGCAGAGTTTGCAATTCCTGTGTCAACAAATGTGCTCATTCCGGTTTCACGGAAGTGGAGACCACGCCGTTGAAACACGGAGGACGATACGCAAACTGAATCCTGTAGCCTCTCTCTACGGTCTTTTTAACCCAAGGGGAGATATTTGGCAGTAGCTTCCATGCTGCCAGCTTCTCTGAAAGGGGCACTAATTTTGACACTTCGTTTTGTTGGGGGGATGTTAGATGTTCGGCGTCCTGAAACGTGGCAGGAGGCTACCGAACACTTAACATTACACTGGAAACCGCTACTCCACGAAACACCAGTGGCGGCGGAGATTGTACAACGGCCTCCTGAGGGTGCCAGGAAGGAGTCTTTATTCTCTTTTGGAACTTTTCGCGCCCCTCCCGGGGGGGGCACACCCCCGCGGTCCTGGGCGCGCAAGCCTCAGGACCTTTTCTTGGAGGAGAAGATGCTCCTCAGGTCCGGTCTCTTTGAGGCGGACTCTGAAGCGCGGCGAGCCGCACCCCAGTCTCTACGAGGGGGTGCTCAGCTTGCCACACTCTCTTTTTGTGCTTCACGCCTCAAAGGAACCGGACCTGGTTGGGACTGGGTGGCCGACGGTCCCGACTCTTGAGCACGGCGGGGAAGAAACCTCACAAACGCCTCCTCATAGCGTTTTGCCTCCCGAAACCTAGTGGCGACGGTATTAACGGCGTCGCCAAATAGGCCGGAAGGCGAGATGGGGGCATCAAGGAGGAAAGCGCGGTCTTTGTCCTTGATGCCCGTGAGGTTGAGCCACAGATGTCTCTCCGTGGAAACCATGGCAGCCATAGAACGGCCGATGGCACGGGCCGTCTGCTTGGTCGCAGGGAGAGACAAATCTGTGGCCCGGCGAAGTTCTAAAAATGCCTCTTCGTCAATCGATCCGCCTGTGCTCAAATCTTTCAGCAGGTCAGCCTGGTATGCTTGCAAAACCGCCATAGTGTGCAAAGCGGCACCAGCCTGACCTGCTGCTTGAAAGGCTTTCCCCACCAGTGAAGATGTTACTCTGCATGGCTTGGTGGGGAGAGTTGCTTTCTTTAATGATGATGAGCTCCCAGGAGAGAGATAGCCCGCGAGCGTCTCTTCAGTCTGGGGCATCATCATATAGCCCCGTGCCTTTGCATCAACGATAGTCGAGTAGATCGACGTCGATGGCACAAAAACACGGGACGAATACGGATTATTCCATGAACGAGTTACATCGTCATGGAGGTCACCGAAGAAGGGGAGAGACCGTCGATGAGGCCCCTCCCCCCGGCCACCCGACAGATATCTGTCGTCTAACTTTGAGCATTTGGAGGTCTCTTGCTCCTGCGGCCAGTCTAGATGTAATCGATCGACTTTCCGAGTAACCACCTCGAGTAACTCCTCATAAGCTTTTTCATCACGAGAGGAGCGCTCTGAGGTGGCACTCTCCACCTCCCCAGAAGCAAGAGATGAAGTCTCCTCGGCCCGTTCAGAAGAAGCGCCGAAGCGCGCTTGAGAAACGGACGCGAGGGCTTCATGATCCGGCGAGAGCGCGAGAGAAAGGGGCGGGTCCGTCTCACGCACCTCAGCCAGATCAACACGCGATCCCCATGAGCTTCTAAAGAAGGCGAGCCGCGCGCGAAGCACTTTGATCGAGAGGAGATCGCAGTGCTCGCACTCGCCCTCGAGCCTGAGGATCGCGTGTTCTTCCCCCAAACACTCAAAGCAGAAAGCATGGAGATCTTCGTCAGAGAGCTGCCTCTGACAAGGAGGTAAACATCTCCTCTCGTGATCTGCCATAGTATATCTATATATATATATATAAATATATATATATATATATATATATATATATCTACTCACTTCCTGCTTTGCCTTTCTTTTTTTTTTATATGAAGCGTGCTCCTTCTCACACACACACACACACACAATGCGGTCCTTGAAGACAAAGAAACCTGAGGATGTTTCCGTGTCACGTCTATTTATAACCTCCAGGTGCGTGTAATCAGTTACGTCACCTACCGAGGTTATTTAAGCCAATTCTTGGCGTGTTTGACACACGTGCTTCACAACCGGTCGAACAAAGAATGTTCTCATTAGTGTTATTGAAACGCAGCATCGAGAGTAGCTTTTGATAGGGAACTGAGTTGACGGCAATGCGGAACAAGTTCGCTTCTCACGTGTCAGTTGTTCAGTCGCTATGCTCTAAATTGGATCTTCTTACAGGGGAGATGAGAGAACAAAAGAAAGTTGTCGCAAATCACGATAGGTGAGTAGCCGCGCTCGAGAAACAGGTTGTGGACTTATAGGATCGCAATAGGCGCAGCAATCTGCATCTGGTTGGATTGCCTGAAGGGTTTCCGAAAAGGACGACCCTATGGGATTTTTGAAAAGATAGCTACCGACGTGGTTCCCGTCTCTGGCGGGCAAAGAGATTGAAATAAAGTGAGCGCATTACGTGTACACAAGGCTCTTCTCAGATCGCGCTAAATCACGGTTTTTTCATCTTTAAACTGTTGTGGTACACGGACAGGGAGCTCTTTTTGTGGGCCGCCAGACTTCATGCCCCGGGTGAAAACATCCGACAGAGCAACGCTGTCTTTCTTTCCAGATTTTTCTCCGATCACCACAAAAAGAAGTGCATTTGCGCCAATTAGGAAGGAAATGAGAGAAGCTGGCATCCAGAATTTTCTTCTTTATCCTGCATTGTTGAAGGTCATTCTCAATCAAGGTGAACTTAAAATGCTATACTCCCCAGAAGAAGCAAGAGTTTTTCTCAGATCCCATTCATCCACCAACTCTCAGCAAGCTTCAGCTGGACAATTTGCTGTCTAATCGGAGAAGAGATCCTCTAAATGGTTAGGTCTCTGTCTCTTTCACTGTTCACTTTAATGTTCACTTCTTAATTAATAGTTACTAGAAGCTTTCGTTGTGCATACAGTATCGCTTACTGATTACGATGTTACTTTATTTATGTTTTAGTTGTATTCTGTCTCTCTCCTTTTTTTTTTTTTCTTTTTTTTTTTTTTTTTTTTAAATAGAGATACTACATAGTCAATATGTGATTATGGGGCCAACGTTGGTGCTTCAGTAATGTGCAGGTTTTTGTTGATGCCATGGATCATATTAAGGGGTGCTGGCAGATCAAGGTTTGTTCTTGGCTTGATCTGCCATAGTTCATGGGAATATGTTTTTTTTTTTTTTTTGAATAGTGATGGGAAGGGTGGGGGTGGTTTAATGGTAGACTCAACTGGTTTTATTTTCAAACTTGTATTTTGTCTTATTATGCAGTAATTATGTTCGATACCTATGACTGACCTTAATATTCTGAGCTGTAATATTAATGGCCTAAATAGCCCTCACAAACGTACAGGTTTTCTGGATTTTTTGCGAAGAAGAAAGATTGCTATACTGTTAGTTCAAGAATCCCATTTAAAAGAGGAGGACATACGCAAGTGTAATAATAAGTTTTATAAAGTGGTATCTCACTCATCTTCGGATACTAAAACCAAGGGTGTCCTAATATTGGTGTGGAGGACTTTAAATATTACTATTTTAGATAAAGGTTGTGATACAGACGGTAGAATAACACATAAAAACAATAGTGGAGAATACGGATTGCTATTGAATATTGTATTTTTTTCAGTTTATGCCCCTTGTACTCCTGACCCTACTTTTCTCTCTGTTTTGTCAACCTATCTCTTGAAATTCTCGGATTTTGAAATTATGTTGGGTGCAGATATGAATTCTGTAATGTCGCATATCCTAGATAGATCTGGACCAAAAGAATCACACTCTCAAGCTTTTTGTTCAGACAAACTTCGGCAATGTGTAATCTCATCATCATTGGTGGATAGTTGGCGTTTATTAAATCCTTCTGCTAAGTCTTTCACTTTCTTTTCTGCTACTCATAAATCCTATTCGCAAATTGACTATATTTTCATTTCTACTTCTTTATCTTCAGCTGTTCGTAATGCCAATATCTGTTCCTTATCTCTGTCAGATCATGATGGAAATTTGTGCAGATTATCTTTGATCCCTCGACCATCTTGTGCCACTAGATGGCGATTTAACCCTAAATTGTTACAGGACGAACAATTGTAGTCAATTCAGAAATAAATTTGCTGAGTTTATAGAAATTAACCAAGGTTCAGTGGATAACACTTTGGAATGCAGTTAAAGGATTTATAAGGAATAACTCAATTTCATATGCCTCTTTCCTTCAGAAAAAACGACACAAAAAAGATAGTTGAACTGAAATCACAGCTCCAGAATCTGACTAGAGATAATCAGCATTGTTTCTCAGATAATACACACAGTAAAATCTTGGTGGTTAGGTCCAAACTCAATTCATTACTGAGATCCAGGGCAGAATTCCTGACTGAAAGGTCCAGGCAGAATTACTATTTTCAAGGGAGTAAACCAAGCCACCTTTTAGCTCTAAGATTACACAACAGTGAAATGTTTGCTAATATTTCAGCAGTGAAATCCCAATCTGGGCTCATTATGACAGACCCAAAAGACATTAATATCGCATTCCACTCTTTTTACTCTAACCTCTATACTTCTTCTGTGGATGGTGACCCTGACTCTTTTGCATCTTTTCTGTCCAACCTTGATTTACCTTGGCTGTCAGATTCAGAATCGGAATACCTGGCTGGACCGATCACTCTTCAGGAGCTGGAGTCAGCAATCCGATCTATGAACAAGGGGAAATCCCCAGGCATAGATGGTATTCCAATCGAATTGTATACTACTTTTTGGTCGGATTTAGGCCCCCTCATGTTAGATATGATACATTTTTCAGTTACTCAAGGCTCATTTCACCCATCTGTTAATATAGCTGTTATTTCTCTCTTGTTAAAAAAAAAGATTAAGATCTGACTTCCTGTTCTAGTTACTGGCCACTTTCTTTGATAGGGACTGATGTTAAATTATATGCTAAAGTACTATCTCGTCGTCTAGAGAAATTTATGAACAGGCTAGTTCATTATGACCAAACAGGATTTATTAAATCTCGCTCAGCTTCAGATAACTTGAGCAGGTTATAATATATTATTAATTCAACAAATAGTTCATCTTCCCCTTGCGCAGTATTATCTTTATATGCGATGAAAGCTTCGACCAACTAGAATGGAACTATTTATGGGCGGTTCTACAGCATCTGGGTCTAGGATCGAGTTTCATAAATATGATAAAAGTTCTGTACGCCAATCCAGCAGCCACTGTTCTCACAGGTACTGTTCGCTCTAACCCATTATTTATACATCGAGGTACTCGTCATGGTTGCCCGCTTTCTCCTTTGTTATTTGCCCTGTCCTTGGAACCCTTAGCTCAAGTGGTCCGACAATCTGAAACTATTTCTCCCATAATTATATGGAATACTCATCATCATATTTCTTTGTTTGCTGATGATATCTTATTGTTTTTGGAGAAGCCGTCACATTATATTCCTCGTATTTAATTTATTTGACCATTTTGGATCTCTCTCTGGGTTTAAAATTAATTGGAGTAAGTCATGTCTACTTCCTCTGAATTCTAAAATTGATTCCATGTCCCTTTCTATATCTATTCCATTGGTTCAGAACTTTAAGTACTTGGGGATAGATGTTTTTCCTTTCCTGCAGGAAATTGTCTCAAAAAAACTATAATAGTATTCTAGCCAAAGTATCCTTAGATTTGGAAAACTGGTCTCGTCTTTCTACTTCTTTTCAAGCTCGTATATCGGTGATTAAAATGAATGTTCTCCCACATATTAATTTCTTTTCTTCCATGATTCCTCTCGCTCCACCTGTTCGCTACTGGAACAAACTTGATGCATGTGTTTCACAGTATATGGAATGGGAAATGTCCTCGTATTAAACTGACTACCTTACAATGATATAGATTACATGGAGGTCTTTCTTTCCCCAATTTTAGACTGTATGCTCAAGCCTTTTCCCTCCGCCCTTTATCAATTTGGTTTGGAGAGCAATTGAGGAATCTGTTGTTTATCCGTATAAATTGAAGCATCTTGTTTTTTCGGGGGTTCAGCTTAGGCAGTGTAAATCTCATTTTGGTCCCATCGTAACCCACATCCTCTCCACATGGAGGGATGTTGAAAGACGTTCACAACTAGTTACAATATGGTATAGGCATTCGCCTATTTTCCACAATAATAATCTTTTGTCAGGCAATACTCCATTTCATTGTCCGCAATGGACTCATAATAAAGTAAACACACTGGGAGATATCTATGATGACAGTGGTTTAAAATCCTTCCAGAATTTCAAAACTCAATATAAGCTGCCAGGCACCTCTTTTTTTTTTTTTATGTATTTGTGCATTAGATCGGCCCTACTGGCATATGGGGTGCCTTGAAACTCTCAACTGCCTGTTCACCCTTTGCGCAAACTAATCCTTCCTTCTGATGAATCTCTCTCCTCTGCTTCAGTCATCTATTTCTTTCTTCTGGCGCATTCATACAAACCTTTATCTATTACAACTGTTTGGGCTAAGGATCTTAATGAGGATGTGCATGTTTTATTTTCGGATCAGGTATGAGGTATGTTTAAATTGTCTTCTAAAAACCCTAATCACCAAATGATTCATTGGAAATTGCTGCATAGGGTTTACTTGACTCCAATGAAACATTTTTATATGAATCTGTTGTCTTCTCCTAAGTGTAATCTCTGTTCGCAAGGATCTTTAGGCATATTTTTGCATTTTTTTTGGGAGTGCCCCTCTCTCTCACCTCTTTGGACTCAGCTCTCACAAGACCTATCATATGTTTTGAGTACTGAGATATGTTTTACTCCGCACCATTTTTTCATGAATGACTTTTGGGACTTCACCTTGTCCATCCAACAAAGATGTTTACTGTTAGCTGCTCTCACAGCAGCAAAAAAAATTGCTAGTCAACCGCTGGAATCCTCCTCACACAATGGACAGGCAGGGGTGGGATGGGTTGGGGTGAGTTCTAAATTTGCACAGTTGCTTTTTGTTTTATACTACTGTTCCCAGAAGAAAAGTTAATAAAGAGTTGTTAACAAAAAAAAAAAAAAAAAAAAAAAAAAAAGACAGGTGAATCGAATGGCAAATCAACGAGAGGGGAAAAACTTGGTCACGGGGAGCACATGGGAGAAAGCACAGCAAAAAAAGTGCCATATTCTTGACAGTTGGTCTAAATAACTACTAAAATAAACATTTTAATAAAATGTCTTTATTCTTTTATTTTTTCATGCTTGCATAGATGGGATATTTTTGACCAATGTGTGTAAACTTGATGTAGTAACACAAACAAATTCAAATATTAACTTGTGATAATTGTAAAAATATATTTTGAATATTCATGGATCATGGAATTTATAGACCAGAGAATATTAAATGCTGAAATAAACAGATTTCAAAAGATAAAACAAAAAAATCCCAGCGCATTATGAAATAACATAGGAAATGAATACGGGTCATTTTAGACCCATGTTGTGCATTAGAATGGGTTTTCATAGCTTGTGCATTAAAGGGTTAGTTTGTGTTCCGAAGTTGAACGAAGGTCTTCCAGATTTGGAACGACATGAGGGTGAGTATTTAATGACAGAATTTTCATTTTTGGGTGAACTATCCCTTCAATTATCTACTTACAATCAACACAAACACAAAATGCAAAACTCTCTACATTTATTGACAAAACAATCTCTAGAACAAATACACAAAAACCCTTTAGTCATTTGGACTGATAGTATAACCACAGTTTTACTGAAAATACCATGGTGAAGCTATATGGATAGTATAGCAAAACATTGGTTAATGTAGTTTAACTATTTTATTATTATTATTATTTGTTTTATTCGTAGTAAAATCATATTTAATTTTCATATGTAATTAAAACATTATGTAATTGAGTGCAGAAATTAAGGTGCATATATTAAGGTGATTTTATTATTGGTATTTTTTTGTATTTCTTTGCCAGGAGGCAAACATATCCAAAAATACACGTGCTGTGCGGTAAAAGCATGTATGGTAATTCACGTTATCCAAAACACACAAGGAAATGCGTTGTGCAAAAAAAAATTTTGTTGGCAATCACAAACATTCACATTCAGACGGGATTAGTTTTCTCAGAGGATCACTGAGTTTGCCGAAAAAACAGTAGGTAATTTGCTCTGGAATTATTACAGCGGTTGTGTGAGAAAAACACAGACGTGGCAGATTCGGATGGGATTAAAATCACTAAGTATGGAAGAAAAATAATGACAAATATCTTTGAAACAAAAAAAATTGCACTAATTGAAAAAATAATGCATTGCATTAACAGTGCTTGCATTTTAATGCCTTGTTTTATGTTTTAAATCCAACATAGTTGTATATTTAAATTGTGAATATTTCAATTCAAAATATTTCACACACGTTCATAATTAAAAATTCAATAATTCATATTCACCTTCTAGAATTCACTTCCAAAATATTCAATCTATTTAAAAATACGATGTATAATATTCGACAGGCAAATTTCGGTCCATTTTATTTACATTTACATTTAGTTATTTAGCAGACGCTTTTATCCAAAGTGACTTACAAAAGAGGACAATAAAAGCAAAAGTTTTTTTTTTAAAGAAAAGAAGTAGATAGAATATAGAAAAAAAAAGAAACCTAGTGTTTTTTTTTTTTTAATTTTTTTATGTTTTTTTTTTTTTTTTTTTGAAGAAGAAGATAGAAAAAAGAAAGCTAGTGTTAGTTTTTAAAGAAAATGTAGCAGTTAGAGAATACATATGCAATTGATAGAGGGTCAAGGGTGTGTGTGTGTGTATAAATAAATAAAAAGAAGAGAGATAAAATAGAATTAGAATTGAGAGTGATAGAGTTAGAGGGTCAAATATAGATGGAAGAGATGTGTTTTTAGCCGTTTCTTGAAGATAGCTAAGGACTCAGCTGCTCTGATTTAGATGGGCAGGTCATTCCACCAGATGGGAACAGTGAATGAAAAAGTCAGTGAAAGTGATTTTGTGCCTTTTTGGGATGGCACAATAATGCGTTGTTCACTTGCAGAACGCAAGCTTCTAGAGTGCAAATAGGTCTGAAGTACTGAATTTAGGTAAAGGGGTGCAGAGACAGAGGTGGTTTTGTAGGCAAAAATTAATGCCTTGAATTTTATGCGAGCAGCTATTGGTAGTCAGTGCAAATTGATGAACAGAGGTGTGACGTGCGTTCTTTTCGGTTCATTAAAGATGAATCTTGCAGCGGCATTTTGGATTAATTGTAGAGGTTTGATGGAATTGGCTGGAAGACCTGCCAAAGAGAGCATTGCAATAGTCAAGTCTGGACAGAACAAGAGCTTGAACAAGGAGTTGTGTTGCATGTTCCTAAAGAAAGGGACTGATCTTCCTAATATTGCATAAAGCAAATCTGCAGGACTGGGCAGTTTTAGCAATGTGGTCTGAGAAATTCAGCTTATCTTCATTCTCTATGGGGTTCAGGTCTGGTGAGTTTGCTGGCCAGTCAAGCACACCAACACCATGGTCATTTAACCAACTTTTGGTGCTTTTGGCAGTGTGGGCAGGTGCCAAATCCTGCTGGAAAATGAAATCAGCATCTTTAAAAAGCTGGTCAGCAGAAGGAAGCATGAAGTCCTCCAAAATTTCTTGGTAAACGGGTGTAGTGACTTTGGTTTTCAAAAACACAATGGAACAACACCAGCAGATGGCATTGCACCCCAAATCATCACAGACTGTGGAAACTTAACACTGTACTTCAAGCAACTTGGGCTATGAGCTTCTCCACCCTTCCTCCAGACTCTAGGACCTTGGTTTCCGAATGAAATACAAAACTTGCTCTCATCTGAAAAGAGGACTTTGGACCACTGGGCAACAGTCCAGTTCTTCTTCTCCTTAGCCCAGGTAAGACGCCTCTGATGTTGTCTGTGGTTTAGGAGTGGCTTAACAAGAGGAATACGACAACTGTAGCCAAATTCCTTGACACGTCTGTGTGTGGTGGCTCTTGATGCCTTGACCCCAGCCTCAGTCCATTCCTTGTGAAGTTCACCCAAATTCTTGAATCGATTTTGCTTGACAATCCTCATAAGGCTGCGGTTCTCTCGGTTGGTTGTGCATCTTTTTCTTCCACACTTTTTCCTTCCACTCAACTTTGTGTTAACATGCTTGGATACAGCACTCTGTGAACAGCCAGCTTCTTTGGCAATGAATGTTTGTGGCTTACCCTCCTTGTGAAGGGTGTCAATGATTGTCTTCTGGACATCTGTCAGATCAGCAGTCTTCCCCATGATTGTGTAGCCTAGTGAACCAAACTGAGAGACCATTTTGAAGGCTCAGGAAACCTTTGCAGGTGTTTTGAGCTGATTAGCTGATTGGCATGTCACCATATTCTAATTTGTTGAGATAGTGAATTGGTGGGTTTTTGTTAAATGTGAGCCAAAATCATCACAATTAAAATAACCAAAGACTTAAACTACTTCAGTCTGTGTGCATTGAATTTATTTAATACACGAGTTTCACAATTTGAGTTGAATTACTGAAATAAATGAACTTTTCCACGACGTTCTAATTTATTGAGATGCACCTGTATATGTATACGTATATATGTGTATATGTATATGTATGTATATATGTATGTGTATGTATATATGTATATGTATATACAGACAGCTGCAATCGAAACACGTGACTTCCTGTTTGTTGCTGCTGCGTGTTTTGAGTTTGAGCTCCTTCAAGTTAATTCTTTATCGCCTATTTTCTAATCCTGAAATCTGTTTTATACACCATCATTTTCGTTTCTATAACGTGTGAATATATCCCCTATCGTATTCTACAACAAAAACAATCAAAGCGCCTTGTTATCACTAGTTTTATTTTGATTTCCAGAGTCCGCTATTAGCTTATAGTCCGTTAGCATCGCCAGCGTGGTTGCATTAGCGGCAACCAAGGAAGGTTGCCGCTAATCTCGCTTCCATTGCTAATACTCTATTCACACACATTACCATTGTTTTACTCACTGCTACTTGCTTTAATGGCGGATGTGTGTCTACCTTTGAGTGCAGGCGAGGACACGTTCGAGCTGCATTCGGTGCAGCTGGAGCTGGAGGCCGTGGAGAAGCAGATCCGCGAGCTGGTGGAGAAGCAGGCCCAGCTGAGAGAGCGGAGAGCCGCGCTGGAAACATCCCGGGCTGACGCTCACAAGTCCGAGGTAAGTATACAGCGCGCCGCTAACACTCCCACCACCTCTACTCCATGTGTTTCTCTGCACAGACCCCGTGCACCCAGGACGCGATCTTCCCAGATGTCCTTCACTCCGGCGCCGGGACACCACGGACCCTGGGTGCAGCAGCAGCGGAAGACGCGAGCCAGGCCCCGTGCGAGGACCTCTCCCCCTCCGCCGCCTCCGGTCTTCGAGATCTCCACCCGGAACCGCTTCGCCCCCCTCCGCGAGACGGAACGCGACGCTGTGATCGTCGGAGACTCCATCGTCCGGCACGTCCGTGCTACGTTAGCTGAAGGTAAAGCACACACTCACTGTTTCCCTGGCGCTCGTGTTCTCGATGTTTCTGCGCAGATACCCGCGATCCTGAAGGACGACGATAGCATCGGCACGATCGTGCTGCACGCGGGGGTGAACGACACCAGGCTGCGGCAGACGGAGACACTGAAGAGGGACTTCAGGAGCCTGATCGAGACGGTGCGCAGCGCATCACCCGCGGCGACGATCATCGTGTCTGGACCGCTTCCCACGTATCGACGAGGACACGAAAGGTTCAGTAGACTTTTTGCTTTAAATGAGTGGTTATTGTCATGGTGTAAAGAACAGAAACTGCTCTTTGTTAATAATTGGAATCTTTTCTGGGAGCGTCCTAGGCTTTTCCGCGCTGATGGCCTGCACCCCAGCAGAGTCGGAGCAGAACTCCTGTCGGACAACATCTCCAGGACTCTACGCTCCATCTGACTAGTAAGCCCATTCTCAAATAACTGCTATGATGACTTTTGTTCTACCCACTTAAATGATAGAAATACTTGTGCTGTCCAATCTATAAAGACTGTGTCTGTTCCCTGAACAGTGAAGCCAAAATATAAATTTAATGCAGGATCTAGAAATAATCTGATCGTGATTAAACCAGAAAAATGCAAAACAAATAAGCAAAAGCAATTTTTAAAGCTTGGGCTCCTAAACAATTAGATCACTCGCACCCAAAGCTGTTATTGTAAATGAAATGATCACAGATAATAGTTTTGATGTGCTCTGCTTGACTGAAACCTGGCTCAAACCAAATGATTATATTGGTTTGAATGAGTCTACTCCACCAAGCTACTGTTGAGCCCCGTCAGACTGGCCGTGGCGGCGGTGTTGCAACAATATATAGTGATATTCTCAATGTTACCCAGAAAACAGGATACAGGTTTAACCCATTTGAATTGCTTCTGCTTAATGTTACACTGTCAGATATGCAAAAGAAATCTCTCCTATCTCTTGTTCTGGCTACTGTGTATAGACCACCAGGGCCGTATACAGATTTCTTAAAAGAATTTGCAGATTTTCTCTCAGACCTATTGGTTACTGTTGATAAAGCGCTAATTGTCGGAGATTTTAACATTCACGTCGATAATACAAATGATGCGTTAGGACTTGCGTTTACTCACCTAATAAATTCTTTTGGAGTCAAGCAAAATGTCACTGGGCCCACTCATCGTTTTAATCATACGCTAGATTTAATTATATCGCATGGAATTGATCTTACTGACATAGATATCGTACCTCAAAGTGATGATGTTACTGACCATTTCCTAGTATCGTGCATGCTGAGTATTACTGATATTAACTATATGGCTCCGCGTTATCTTCCAGGAAGAACTATTGTTCCAACCACTAAAGATAGATTCAAAAATAACCTGCCTGATTTATCTCAACTGCTCTGTGTACCCATAAATACACATGAACTAGATGAAATGACTAGCAACATGGGCACTATCTTCTCTAATACATTAGAAGTTGTTGCGCCCATCAAATTGAAAAAGGTTAGAGAAAAACGTACTGCGCCATGGTACAACAGTAATACCCATTCTCTCAAGAAAGAAACTTGTAAACTTGAGCGCAAATGGAGAAAAACTAACTTGGACGTTTTTAGAATTGCATGGAAAAACAGTATGTCCAACTATAGACAGGCTTTAAAAGCTTCCAGGGCAGAGCATATCCGCAAACTCATAGAAAATAACCAAAACAATCCAAGGTTTTTATTTAGCACAGTGGCTAGATTAACAAATAAACAGACGCCACCCGATCTAAATATTCCCTCACAATTTAATAGTAATGACTTTATGAATTTCTGTACTGATAAGATAGATAACATCAGAAATACAATAACAAATGTAGATTCTGCAGCGTCTAGTACTTCAGCTCCATTCATTGCACCCAAAGAAAAACTGCAGTGCTTTACAACTATAGGACAGGAAGAGCTAAATAAACTTATCAATGCATCTAAACCAACAACATGCCTATTAGATCCTGTACCCACTAAATTACTGAAAGAGTTGTTACCTGTAGCAGAAGAACCGCTTCTCAATATTATTAACTCATCGATATCTTTAGGTCACGTTCCAAAATCATTCAAGCTGGCTGTTATTAAGCCTCTTATTAAAAAACCACAACTAGATCCTAATGAACTAGCAAATTACAGACCCATTTCTAATCTTCCGTTTATGTCTAAAATTTTAGAAAAAGTTGTATCTGCTCAGTTGTGCTCTTTTTTGCAAAAAAATAATCTCTATGAAGAATTTCAGTCAGGTTTCAGGCCCCACCATAGCACAGAAACCGCACTTGTTAAAATTACAAATGACTTGCTTCTTGCGTCAGACCAAGGCTGCATCTCATTGCTAGTTTTACTTGATCTTAGTGCTGCGTTCGACACTATAGATCATGACATACTCATAGATCGATTACAAAATTATACGGGTATTCAAGGGCAGGCTTTAAGATGGTTTAGATCCTACCTGTCTGATCGCTTCCACTTTGTTTATTTAAACAGGGAGTCATCTCAATTATCACCAGTAAAATATGGAGTACCACAAGGATCTGTCCTAGGTCCTCTGCTATTTTCAATATACATGTTGCCCCTTGGTAATATTATTAGAAAATACGGGATTAGTTTCCATTGTTATGCTGATGATACTCAACTATATATCTCAACAAGACCAGATGAAACTTCTAAATTATCTAAGCTAACAGAGTGTGTTAAAAATGTAAAAGATTGGATGACCAGTAATTTTCTCCTATTAAATTCAGATAAGACAGAAATATTACTTATTGGACCAAAAAACAGTACA
>CM077238.1:20788377-20790877 GCA_039654775.1 Spinibarbus caldwelli
GCATGGAAAAACAGTATGTCCAACTATAGACAGGCTTTAAAAGCTTCCAGGGCAGAGCATATCCGCAAACTCATAGAAAATAACCAAAACAATCCAAGGTTTTTATTTAGCACAGTGGCTAGATTAACAAATAAACAGACGCCACCCGATCTAAATATTCCCTCACAATTTAATAGTAATGACTTTATGAATTTCTGTACTGATAAGATAGATAACATCAGAAATACAATAACAAATGTAGATTCTGCAGCGTCTAGTACTTCAGCTCCATTCATTGCACCCAAAGAAAAACTGCAGTGCTTTACAACTATAGGACAGGAAGAGCTAAATAAACTTATCAATGCATCTAAACCAACAACATGCCTATTAGATCCTGTACCCACTAAATTACTGAAAGAGTTGTTACCTGTAGCAGAAGAACCGCTTCTCAATATTATTAACTCATCGATATCTTTAGGTCACGTTCCAAAATCATTCAAGCTGGCTGTTATTAAGCCTCTTATTAAAAAACCACAACTAGATCCTAATGAACTAGCAAATTACAGACCCATTTCTAATCTTCCGTTTATGTCTAAAATTTTAGAAAAAGTTGTATCTGCTCAGTTGTGCTCTTTTTTGCAAAAAAATAATCTCTATGAAGAATTTCAGTCAGGTTTCAGGCCCCACCATAGCACAGAAACCGCACTTGTTAAAATTACAAATGACTTGCTTCTTGCGTCAGACCAAGGCTGCATCTTATTGCTAGTTTTACTTGATCTTAGTGCTGCGTTCGACACTATAGATCATGACATACTCATAGATCGATTACAAAATTATACGGGTATTCAAGGGCAGGCTTTAAGATGGTTTAGATCCTACCTGTCTGATCGCTTCCACTTTGTTTATTTAAACAGGGAGTCATCTCAATTATCACCAGTAAAATATGGAGTACCATAAGGATCTGTCCTAGGTCCTCTGCTATTTTCAATATACATGTTGCCCCTTGGTAATATTATTAGAAAATACGGGATTAGTTTCCATTGTTATGCTGATGATACTCAACTATATATCTCAACAAGACCAGATGAAACTTCTAAATTATCTAAGCTAACAGAGTGTGTTAAAAATGTAAAAGATTGGATGACCAGTAATTTTCTCCTATTAAATTCAGATAAGACAGAAATATTACTTATTGGACCAAAAAACAGTACACAGAATCTCTTGGATTATAATTTGCAACTAGACGGATGTACTGTTACTTCCTCTACAGTCAAAAATCTGGGTGTTATATTAGACAGCAACTTGTCTTTTGAAAATCATATTTCCCATGTTACGAAAACAGCATTCTTCCATCTTAGAAACATTGCCAAGCTACGAAACATGTTACCTGTTTCTGATGCAGAAAAGCTAGTTCATGCATTCATGACCTCTAGACTGGACTATTGTAATGCACTGCTAGCTGGTTGTCCTGCATCTTCAAAAAACAAGCTACAGGTAGTCCAAAATGCAGCGGCTAGAGTCCTTACTAGGTCAAGAAAATATGATCATATTACCCCAATTTTACAGTCTCTGCACTGGCTACCTATTAAGTTCCGCATCAGTTACAAAATATTATTACTTACCTATAAGGCCCTTAATGATTTAGCTCCTGCGTACTTAACTAGTCTTCTACCACACTACAATCCATCACGCTCCCTAAGGTCGCAAAACTCTGGACTTTTGGTAGTACCTAGGATAGCAAAGTCAACTAAAGGAGGTAGATCCTTTTCACATTTGGCTCCCAAACTCTGGAATAGCCTTCCTGATAATGTTCAGGGTTCAGACACACTCTCTCTGTTTAAATCTAGATTAAAGACACATCTCTTTAGCCAAGCATTCACATAATGCATCTCATAATCTTGTACTGCAGTTATATCTGATCAAACACACATTATTGTTCTTTAGCTTGGATTGAACAAATCATTTTTGCTTGGTTGGAACAGCAGCTACGCTAATTATGTCTCTATTTGTTTCTCTGTTTCTGCCACGGGATTAACATCCCGTGGTAACTAGGATTTACACAAGCTTCAGTCTGGATCCAGAACACCTGAGAAGAGATGATGCCAACCCCTCAGAGGACCTCAGATGAAGCCTACCCTCAGACAACATACAGAACTACCAAATTTCGCCATAAGTTAAATATATTAAGTTTCTACAATATATAAATATATTGTAGAAACTTAATTTCCTGTAAAGCTGCTTTGCAACGATTTGTATTGTGAAAAGCGCTATACAAATAAACTTGAATTGAATATGTATGTATATATGTACAGTGGGTACGGAAAGTATTCAGACCCCCTTCACTTTTTTCAATTTTGTTATGTTGCAGTCTGATACTACAATTGTTTAAATTCTTTTTTTTCTCATTACTCTACACTCTGTCCTTTATAATGACAAAGTGAAAACAGAATTTTAGAAATGTTTGTAAATTTATTAAAAAGAAAAAACTGAAATATCACATTTACATAAGTATTCAGACCCT
>CM077238.1:20795877-20825877 GCA_039654775.1 Spinibarbus caldwelli
ACCTGTTTGCCATCGTCTGACCCTGCCTGTGTTTTGACCATGTTTCACAATAAAGCCTTGCACATGGATCCGCACGCCTCTCGTCTCATCAGCCCCGTTACAGAATACTCGGCCACACAAGGATCCAGCAACTTCTCAGATGGACATTGGTCAGGTATGGACACAACAAGACTATTGTTTGCCCTTAAACAAGGCCCACGATCATTAGAGAACCATATTAGAGAGTTTTTAGCTTTCGCTCATTATTCAGATCTGCCGGACATAATTTTGATCGAAATTTTTTGTGATGGCATTAATCAGCCTCTGCGATCTCAGCTCAGACGCGAGGGTCCGCGTTCATCACTGAGTTGTTTTTTGGACTATGCTTTATTGACTGTTGGTTCAGTGTTCACTGTGGGTGTCGAGGAGGAATGCGACACTGCACTCACTCATGTAATGGCAGCTACGCTAGAGCATGCTCACAAAATGGCGGCGACAGCTGAGCCCGTTCACAAAATGGCGGCCACAAAAACACCCCGTCATGTCATTGCTGCCATTCATGAGCCAAGTCAAGTCACAGTTAATCTACAGGAGCCAAGTCAGGTCACCGTTGATCTTCACGAATCAAGTCAAGTCACCACTGATCTTCACGAGTCAAGCCAAGTTGCTGATCGTCCAGAGTCCCAGCAAGTCACTGCTGATCGTCCAGAGTCCCAGCACGTCACTGCTGATCGTCCAGAGTCCCAGCACGTCACTGCTGATCGTCCAGAGTCCCAGCACGTCACTGCTGATCGTCCAGAGTCTCGTCACGTCACTGCTGATCGTCCAGAGTCTCGTCACGTCTCAGCTGATCTGCCAGAGTCTCGTCACGTCTCAGCTGATCTGCCAGAGTCTCGTCACGTATCAGCTGATCTGCCAGAGTATCGTCACGTCTCAGCTGAACTTCCGGAGTCTTGTCACGTATCAGCTGATCTGCCAGAGTATCGTCACGTCATGCCAGAGCCTCGTCACGTCACAGCTGATCTACCAGAGTCTAGTCACGCCTCCACTGATCTACCAGAATCTCTTCGCATCTCAGTGGATCTTCCAGAGCCTCTCCATGTCTCCGCTGACCTTCCGGAGTCCCTTCACGACACCATTGACCCTCCAGAACCACGTTACGTCACCGCTGATCATCCAGAGTCTTGTGACATCCTGTCCACCACACCCAGATATTCAAGGTCAGTGCTCCGATTTCCCAGGTTGATGTCCAGTGTGAGTGATGCACCGCTGGTGTCTGCACGTGCAGCTGGTATCCCCAAACGCACTCACTCTAGCCCTCCTGTCCCTGAACTGAGTCCCCTGTCCGCAGCGCTTCCCATGATGGGGATCGTTTTATGTTGCCTTTGGGCTGCGTACACCACCACCAAACTGCCTGAGGTGGCAGCGTCCACTGAGATGTCTCCAGAGGTGGCGGCTGATGCTGCAGAACCTCTTGGGGTAGTGTCGCTCGCTGCTGTGTCTCCAGAAGCGTTGTTGCCTATTTCAGATTCGTGTGTGGTGGTGGTGCCCAGCAAAGAACTCTCTCTCATTCCCTATGGTACCACTGTAGAACCTCCGGAGGTGGCGGCATCTGCTGCAGAACCTCTAGAGGTGTCAGTGGTATCCACCTGTGAACTCTCGTCCTGTCCTGTCACGGCTATGGAGGCCGTCTATGAACCCTCGACCTGTCCTTGTCACGGCTATGGAGGCCGTCTATGAACTCTCGTCTTGCCCTGTCACGGCTATGGAGGCCGTCTATGAACTCTCGTCCTGTCCTGTCACGGCTATGGAGGCCGTCTATGAACCCTCGACCTGTCCTGTCACGGCTATGGAGGCCGTCTATGAACTCTCGTCCTGCCCTGTCACGGCCACGGAGGCCACGTTTGAACATTTACCCTGCTCTAAACCCGCCTTTGAACTCTCACCCCGTTCTGAACTAGCCATGGTGGCTGATTGTGAACTGCCTACCCGCTCAGTTGCCACTAGGAAAAATGTGGATAGACTTCCCATGTTCCCTGCCTTGATTCTTGGTTCCGTACGTGTTCTTTCTCCTTCTTGTGTCTCAGTTTTCCCTAAGTCCCAGTCTCTGCTGTGGGTTCCTGATGCGTTGTGGTGCTCTCCTGATCCGTCATGCTGTTCTCCTGCTCTGCTGTGGAGGTCTCCTGCTCTATCTGCTCTGCCGTGGTGGGCTCCTGCTCCGTCTGCTCTGCTGTGGAGGTCTCCTGGTCTGTCTGCTCCGCCGTGGAGGTCGTCTGCTCCGCACTGGTGGGCTCCAGTTCTGTCTGCTCCGCCCTGGTGGGCTCCTGCTCCGTCTGCTCCGCCCTGGAGGGCTTCAGCCTCGTCTGCGCTGCCCTGGAGGGCTCCAGTCCCGCCTGCTCCGCCTTGGTGCCCTGTTCTGCCTTGGTCCTCGACCTCTCCACTCCCAAGTGGACCTGGCCCTCCGTCCCTCCCTCTGTTCTGCCTCCGCTCCACCACCCTCTTGGATTGTGTAATGTTTGGAGCGTCTGGAAGCCGCTCCTTGGGGGGGGGGCTATGTCATGAATCTGGTCCATGGACCTCCATTTGTTCGCCACCAGAGGTCACCCTTCCATCACATGGACTTTCACACCACACACTACCCCGGACTTCATTTCCCAGCAGCCATTTCCCTAATCACTCGCTCACACCTGAGACTGATCCCACAGCTGTTTTCCATTACACCCCCTATATAAACCATGGACTTCCGTTCACAGATGGCCGAGTATTGTATGCAAATATCCTAGTGATAGCTACCCTACAAAGCCCTCTGAGTTGTCTTAGTCTTGCCTTGCCTGTTTTCCCGTGTTTTGATTTCTGCCCGTGTTTCCTGGATTAACCCTTGCCTTGCCGTTCGGACTCTGTTTGCCCTTGTTTGGATTATTGCTGTTTACCTGGATTTACTCTCTCTGCCTTGCCCTTTGGATATTGTTCGCCGATCGTCGACCCACGCTTGTTCTAGGACTACTCTGTGTCTTGCCTGTGTTATACCTGTTTGCCATCGTCTGACCCTGCCTGTGTTTTGACCATGTTTCACAATAAAGCCTTGCACATGGATCCGCAAGCCTCTCGTCTCATCAGCCCCGTTACAGTTTGACCCCAACTTCTTCCCGTCATCACAGCGCGGAAGGTTATCCATCATTGTGTGATGAGGGTACAGCGAGCCAGTGTTGCCAGGGTAGCGGAACAAGTAGCCGTGGGCTATTTTGAAAATACAGTCGCGGGAAAAATTACACAGCCGCGGGTTGCGGTTTTTGGGCTACTTTTATAATATACCACGGCCGCCCAAAGTGTATATAGACAAATAAAAATTAAAATAGATCCTTTTCCTAATGTGTATTATACTTGGAATGTATAATGTTACCTGGCAACTTAAGCACGGAGAGGCGGTTGTAACATCACAAACAACGTGAGTTTCAGCCAGAGCACACGTTAACCCTTACGGAAAGAAAATATATTTTATTATATATGAACGATCAATATATTAAAGAATTTTCAGTATATTGGTCATTATATAGAATAATACATTGTGGTAATATATTACAATATACTGAATAATACATCAGGAATTGCCGCTTTCCATATATTGGGGAATATATGTCAACATATATGGTGCTCATAAAGTCACATTTATATGGAAATATGTATTAGCAATATATGACCACAATTCAAGGTGCATATTTATTTTAATATATTTTCATATATGGAATTATATATTTGTAAATATATAAAGATTGGCTACACATAATTTTTAGGGATGTGACGAGATCTCATGGCACGAGATCTCACGAGATCCGACTGGTTTCGCGAGAACGTGACGATATACTCGCAAAACATTTTGCAGTGTTTACATTAGAGCAGCACCATTTGTCGTTAAAAAAATGTGATCTTGCGATCTTGATTCAAACACCCACGCGATCTTTTCCTGAATGACAGCGATTCAGCTATGTCTATTATGACTGTTTCACATCGCGAGTGTCAGTGGAGCGTGAGAAGCACGTTTTGTCGCTGCCCATGTTAATGAATCAGAGGGTCGGCCATCATCACGCTTCTGATGTGAACGCTGTTATTCGCTGATGTGGGCGGCGACAAAACGCGCTGCTGATGCTCCACTGACGCTTAAGATATGAAACAGGTGTTAAAGACATTCAAATCTGCATTCACGCTGCTGCTGATCCAGAAAAAGCAACACAAAACAGTCTTTTCAACCACACATCATTATGTCTGTGTTACAGACATTTAAATAACAGAAGTACAGGTATACAAGTTTATAGTTTGGGTATAAACACTTATTGTCTACAGTAGCGATCAAAATAAAAGTATCTTAACGCCTGGAGGTGGCGACAACCCATTTAAAAAAGTATTTGTCATTGAATCATTCATTCAAAGAGATTCCAATAGTGAAACAAGTCTTTATGAAGTGAGACACTGACTCCTTCATTGAATTTTATTTCTTTTTTTTTTTCAAATGAATATATATTTTTAAAAGACTTAAGCAATGAACATTTTGTAAGAACCACCAAAAAATTACGTTATTTTTAGTTTTCTAATCTTTTTTTTTTTTTTTCAGAATTGTTTATTAAAAAAATTCATTTAAAAAAAAATGTGATTCTCAATTTATCCAGAATTGTGCCGCTCTAGTTTACGTTGTTTGTTACTGCATATAATTAATTAAAATAGAAGTTTTATTTCATAAAGTACAAGTTGATTTCAAAATGCACCTACATTTTTTGCATTTTGTGTTTTTCAGTTGAATAAAAGACTATTTTTCCCTATATATTTCATTGAGGATTTTTTTTAAAAAGTCTAAAAATCTCATCTCGTTCTCGTCTCGTTGGATAAGTGTCTCATCACACCCCTAATAATTTTACATATATGCAGTATAATGTCACATATATATGTTAAAATGTATGCAAAATATATGTATCCAGATATGAACAAATGTATTGTTTCATATATATATATATATACAGTGCCCTCCAAAAGTATTGGAACAGTAAAGACAAAATTGCTCTGTTGGCTGTTGAGTCAAGACATTTGCAAATATGATTAAAAGATGAATATGAGACAAAACTACAGAATGTCAAATTTTATTATTGGGTGATTCAACACATAGAAGTTTTACCAGCTAAGAAGATCAGCACTTTTAGAGTTTCATCCCCTTATCTGATGTGAGCATAAGTATTGGAACAGTTGCCTCACAGTTCTTTCTAAGTGATCAGCTGTGTCCTGTTGCATTAATTCTTCAGAAAAGCAGGGAATGTTTCATATCAGTTATATCTGTTACTTCTGCATTCTGAATCTTGTAATCGATGATGACACACACAAATCATAAAAGCTGTGAAAATGAACCCTAAAAGACGTGTCTGTAAAATCACCAACAACTTCCAGAAAGCTGGGGTGATGCTCTGACAATCTACTGTCCTCAGGAGACTTTGACATAGAATTGCAGAGGCTACAGCAAGATACAAACCTCTGACCAGCACCAAAAATAGAAAGGTAAGATTAGAGTTTGCAAAAAAGCACAAAGATGAGCCAGAAGAGTTTTGGAACTGTGTTTATGGACCGATGAGACAAAGATGAACCTTTATCTAAGTGATGGGAAAGCAAAAATGTGGAGAAAAAAAGGGAACTGCAAATGATCCCAAGCATACAGCCTCATCTGTAAAGCATGGTGGAGGTGGTGTCATGGCATGGGCATGTATGGCTGTCTCTGGAACAGGCCCTCTCAACTTTACTGATGACTTAATGTATGATGACAGTAGCAGAATGAATTTGGAAGGGTACAAAACCATCTTGGCTACCAATAATTCAAGAAAATGCCACCAGATTCATTGGGAAGTGCTTCATATTGCATCAGAACAATGACCCAAAACACCCTGCCAGTTTATTCTAGGAGTTTATAAGGGCAAAGAAATGGAAAGTCTTAGATTGCCCAAGTCAATCTCCAGATTTAAATCCGATTGAACATGAATTTCACCAGCTTAAGAGGAGAGTAAAGGCAGAAACTCCCCAAAACAAGCAACAATTGGAATTGGCTGCATTAAAGGCTGGGAAAAGCATTTCAAAGGATGAGACCAAAAGTCTGGTGATGTCTATGGGTCATAGACTCACTTCTGTGATTGTGTGCAAGGGATCTGCAACTAAATAATAGCTTTTAATCTTTTATATCTGCCTTATGTTCAACTGTCCCAATACTTATGCTCACATCAAATAGTGGGATGAACTGAAAGTGCTGTTCTTTTTATTTGGTAAAACATGTATGTGTTGAAACAGCTAATAATAAAATGTGACATTCTGTAGTTTTGTCTCATTTTCATCTTTTAATTATATTTGCAAATGTCTTGACTCCACAGCCAACAGAGCAATTCTGGCTTTACTATTCCAATACTTATGGAGGGAACTGTATATATATATATGTGTGTGTGTGTGTGTGTGTGTGTAATGTATTTTCACATGTGGCTACTATATATATTAACACTTATAAGGGAACATGTATGTTACATATATATGTAACCAAATCTGACAAATATATTTTGTAATACATATCCATATGTTACATATATATAACCAAATCTGACAAATATATTTTGTAATATACATATCCATATATGTATGTATACATTCCGTAATGTATGACTATACATATGTGTGTGTATATATATTAATATATAGTAAATATAATATTGTTAATATCTACTAAATGTATGTGAAAATACATTTGTACTATATATATATATATATATATATATATATATATATATATATATAAATAACTTGCTACGTGTACTGTGTTAGTTTAAATGAGACTTGTCACCACACTTACATATTATTGTTGGTTTGATTGTTATTGTCCTCATTTAAGTCGCTTTGGATAAAAGTGTCTGCTGAAAGATTAAATGTGGACGTTAATTTGCCTGAATCTGTATAGAATTGGGGACCTTTGTAGGCATATTGGGAATGTATTTTTGAGACATTTAATTTTGTATGTAAACCCATGTGTTAATAAAAATGAAAAAGTGTTTCAATAAAGCTATGTAGTACTGTATTGTTTCTATCTTATTGCTAAATATATATTTTACATCAATATATGGCTATAAATGGTTCATGAATACATTGCAGAATATTGAAAAATATAAGCACTAGAGTCCCATATATCAAAATATATTATTTAATATATTACATTATATCTTCCAATATATTAACATATATTTTTGTTTTGTAAGTGAAGGCTTTTACACAGCAGAAATAAACATGACAAGAACAGCCACTATAGATTATATAAGATAATAAACACATGATTACGATAGGATATGGTTTGTATGTGATTTTCTTGAGATGAATGTACATCTGAAATGCTAATTTGTGCATGGATATAAAAGGCTATAAATAGCATATTTTTAACAACAGTAAACGACCAAATTCCACATGTGATCGCAAAAGGAAGTTATTACAAACACTCGATGTTGGTTTGAAGTAAGTTCTGAGTAAAAGTGTACTATTAATCTTATAAATTGTCTTATGAAGCATGATGCTAATGTTAGCTCTAATGCACCTGCAGAACAGGTCCAATTCTTCTTCATAATGCATTTTGTCATAATACTTCACGTAAGGTCGCAAGAAAATGTTTTCTTTAGGGGTGTCAACGTTAACGCGTTAACGCATGCAATTAATCAAAACATTTTAACGCGTTATTATTTTTTAATGCAAATTAATCATGTGATAAAGTTTGACCCCAACTTCTTCCCGTCATCGCAGCGCGGAAGGTTATCTATCATTGTGTGGTGAGGGTACAGTGAACCAGTGTTGCCAGGGCAGCGGCATAAGTGGCAGTGAGCTATTTTGAAAATACAGTCGCGGGAAAAATTACAGAGCCGCGGGATGCGTTTTTTTTTTTTTTTTTTGGGCTACTTTTATAATGTTCTGCGGCCGCCCAAAGTGTATATAGACAAATAAAAATTAAAATAGATCATTTTCCTAATGTCTATTATACTTGAAATGTATACCTGGCAACTTAAGAATGGAGAGGCGGTCGTAACATCACAGCAGAAACAAACATGACAACAGCCACTATAGATTATATAAGATAATAAACACACGATTACGATAGGATATGGTTTGTATGTGATTTTCTTGAGATGAATGTACATCTGAAATGCTAATTTGTGCAGCCATATAAAAGGCTATAAATAGCATATTTTAACAACAGTAAATGACCAAATTCCACATGTGATCGCAAAAGGAAGTTATTACAAACACTCGATGGTGGTTTGAAGTGAGTTCTGAGTAAAAGTGTACTATTAATCTCATACATTGTCTTATGAAGCATGATGCTAATATTAGCTCTAATGCACCTGCAGAACAGGTCCAATTCTTCTTCATAATGCATTTTGTCATAATACTTCACGTAAGGTCGTAAGAAAATGTTTTGTTGCATTTATTTAGAAATACTTTTGATAATAGTTGGGTAAGTGTATACTGGGATTGAAGCGATGTGGCTTGGTAAATGATTTATTGTCAGTATAAAGGCTGATAATGGCTGAATAAAAACAAATGAATAATGATAAAAGAATAATAAGGATTATGTCTCATACCTGGCGAAAGTGTGAAAGGTTCTGATTTCTTAAACTAGTTTGTCATGCATTTCATTTCAACACATTTACAGGTAAATCCTAGTATTTTAAATTTGCGATTAATCATGATTAATCACAGTCCATGACTGTGATTAACGCGATTACATTTTTTAATCGATTGACAGCATATATATATATATATATATATATATATATATATATATATATATATATATATATATATATATATTCATAGTATACTATTTATTATTTTAAAATGTATTTATTCATTTTTCATATTTGTATATTATTGTTTTAATTAAAATTTTAAATGTATAAATGTATTATATTTCTATGTCTATATTGTTGCAATTTCTAACGGTAATAGTATTATGTAGTTAGGTATTTTATTATATTTTCAGTTATTTTGTTTTATTTTAGTTTTATTGTATTTTTAGTTAAGGTCTTCACTGGGGATATGTCCCCGGTGCTCATCCAGGTGTCGCGGCCTCCACCGACGATCAGGGCTGCAGACATCATCTCCCGGCGCCAATCCATCATCTGATGCGGACACGGACTGAGAAACAGCCCAGTCAACACGTGAGATCACGCGATGATCACAGTGACATCACACCATTCTCATACGGTGATCCTCACAGTGTGAGTAATATGTGAGCTCATTATGAATTCAAAATGTTGAGCAGGTTGAGAGGAGGCAGTTCAAATATCAGTCACCGGTGGGGCATTCTACTTCCTGTTTCTCAACACTATCACAGAGATATCACAGTGCTCTCACTTGACGAGCTCACGAGTGCACGTCCAGCTAACAGATTTCTCTTATAAGAACCTTCTTCAAACATACAACTGACTTCCAGACACAGCCTTAGATGAAATCAACTGAAATAAAGGAATCACCAGCTTCACTCATTATTAACCAGACTGACTTTATTTCTGTTAGACATCTACAAAAGCGCTTATTGAGAATTAACAGAGATTTAGATGATGATGTTTTATTGTTTTGTTTGACGTTACCATCGTGGCGAGTAGTGTTTGCTTTAGTTGGGCTCTTGACCCTTGACTTTATAACATTATATTTTTGGGGGCTGCTGTAACTGTGTTTGTAAAACACATTTGTTATGATAAGGAAAACCAAAAAGAGACTGCAACCAGGTGATATTGCTTTGTTATTGATGATAACACAGTCATCACCTAGATTCAATATGCAGTCTTGGTGAGGTTTTATCAATCTAAAGTTTCTAAATATAATAGCTCTGTGATTATACAGTATAGGGTCAGGCAGTGTAATAATTTATGAAGGATTCTAAAAGCACGATAAGTTACAAACATTTTGAACTATGGTGTCATTCAAAAACAAAGCAAGACATCAAGAATCGGTGTATGAATCTCAACAATGGTGACAATCAAAAGCTTCATTCTGCAATGCATGCTGGGTACCTAGTCTCTGTGCAGTGAATGCACTTTGACCTCACATTAGTATGAGCACACAGTGAGGGCGCTGTGAGGTTACACTTTTAGCTCACGGTGACCTCACATTGTGACCTCATCACGAGTATCCTGGGAGATCATGGTGACATCACTGTGAGATCAAATTGTTGACTGGGAGAATAAGAAAGAAACAGACAAATATTACCGTAGATGCCATTCTTCTTACGATGTAACGAGTACATCGTGTGTTATGGGCAGTGTTCCTGGTTCCGGTTGATCTAATTAATGCAGCCTAACAATCCTTTAACGGATTTGAATAATAGAAGCGTATTAGTGTGTTATGTGTAAGCCAGGTTAAAGAAATGTGTCTTTACTCTAGATTTAAACTGACAGAGTGTGTCTGCCTCCCGAACAGCGTTAGGTAGATTGTTCCAGAGTTTGGGTGCTAAATAGGAAAAGGATCTGCCGCCCGCAGTCGATTTTGATATTCTAGGTGTTATCAAACGGCCAGATTTTTGAGAACGCAGCGGACGTGGAGGACTATAATGTGATAAGAGCTCGCTCAAGTACTGAGGAGGTAAGCCATTCAGGGCTTTATAAGTAATTAACAAGATTTTAAAATCTATATGATGTTTGATAGGGAGCCAGTGCAGTGTTGACAGAACCGGGCTAATATGGTCATACTTCCTGGTTCTAGTAAGGACTCTAGCTGCTGCATTTTAGTAGTAGTTGCACTCAAGCTTAAGATGCAGTCATGCAGAGGCATTCCCCAGAGTGTCATCAGTTGAATGTAGTGTATTGTTTACCAGACAGGAGACAGGGAATTTCTCAAGCAGGAGCTACACTTCCTCCTGGCAAAAAAGGGTCATAGAACATGTACCCCTCCCAGAGAGAGAGGCAAGTTTACGTAGCCAATATTTTATTGTACTCAAAAAGGATGGAGGGGGCTACATCTGATCTTAGATTTGAGGATCAAGATGCTTACTCTTGTCAAGTAATAGTGTCACAAATCCAATTCAAGGATTTATTTTTCACAATAGACCTAAAGGTCTCCTACTTTCACATTGAGATTCACAGACTTCACATAGACACAGGAAGTTTCTTAGGTTTCCTTTTGGGGACAAAGCTTACCAATGTTGAGTTATTTCTTTCAGCCTAGCCTTGTCCCCATGCACATTCATCAAGTGTATAGATTCTGCTTTGCCTCCTCTGTGGACTCCAGGGCATCTATGTACTGAATTGCATAGACAATTACTAGCTCATCAAGATGTTGTGCTCGCTCATTTAATGTGTCTAGGACACTGATCAAACCCCTAGAATAGTGTACTTTTCCCCAAACAAAGAACCATGGGAGGACCCTCATCTTTCATGGCACATAAATTGCCTCAAGATGAGTACACTCTTTTCTAGATAGAAACAGTTTCATCCACAGCTGAGGGGGTACCACATGTTGGTTCCTTTCCCTATGAGCAGTTTACATTCTGGGGCATACAAATGTTTGGGCAGACATCCTGTCGAGGCATAGGCTGAGGCCCTGGGAATGGTGACTCCACCCACAAGTGGAGTTCATATGGCAGAGGTACGACAGAGCAGAAGTGGACTTGTTTGCATCACAGGAGGTGACCCACTGTCATCTCTGGTTCATCCTCACACCTCTGGATTCACTGGGGCTGGATGCCATGGTGCAGGCATGGCTGAGCCAGCAGTTCTAGCAAAGTTTATTAGGTCTGGCCCTTGAGGGGTACCAGCTCACAAATTTTGATCTTTTGGCTGAGGTCACTGAGACAATCCTCAGTTCTAGAGCTCTTTCTGCTAGAAATTTTCATGCCCTAAAATAGCAGCTGTTTTTATCATGATATAGACAGCATTAGGTGAACTCAGTTAACTGCCCAGTTGGTCCAGTGCTGGAGTTCTTTCAAGAACATGTCTTAGCAGAGTTGGCTCCAACTACCTTAACCCTCTGGGGTCGACAAACGCGGATACGCGTTTTGCGGCAGATTTTCCTGATAAGGCCGAAATGAGCTTGAATTACTCTGCCATTTCTGATCGTACAGATAAGAGCAATACACCATTCGAATCTGTAAGGGGTCTACTTTTATTTGTATACACTCATTATAACAACTAAACTTTGTGCTTTTGAAGAATAAAGAAAACAAACAGGGTGTTTAGTTAGTCATGTCAAAAACAAACATTCTGTGATAAAGTAATCCGTATGAAACCAACGCGATGTTCAGTCTTTCCCGTCTAACTCATTATCTTTAATGCAATCCCGCCCCCTCGCGGCTCGCGCCGTTCATATGTAAATATCCACGTGAGACACGTGCGCATGGAAACGCCCAACATAAACAAAGCACGAGGAGTTCGTTCATCGCGGATACTGTCCGTTTCTGCAAGAAGACGCGCTGAGTAAAGGCTGGATTTCCCTCAAAAGAAGAACAAGATTTCATCCAGAAGAGAAGATCAATCTGATGAGTAAGTAATGTTTCTTTTTTTGCATTAGTTAACGTGTTATTGTGACATAAACTTGAACACATTACTAGTTGGGTTTTTCCCAAACTACAACAAGATGAATGCTACGCATCTAAGAATGTTTAGACCATGTTTATTATTAATAATCTGTTCACAAATATATTTTAATAGCGTGCTAAATGATAACAATTACTTCTCAAATATAAAATATCCCTTTCTTATAGTACAAACTACATCCTTTTATAGTACAAAGCATGCGTGAGTCTATGGCTGCAGAATCATAGTTGGGTTTTTCCCAAACTATAATTCATGACTACGTTTGAAATTGAGTAAAACATTTTGAATATGATAGGCAATTCATTGTATTTAAATTTCTTACAGTGCGATGATGTTTTCATGCTCTATATAAAACAAAGGTAATATGAATGTACACTGTAACATGATGAATGCTACGAATCTAAGTATGTTTAGAACATGTTTATTATTAATAGCCTACTCTGTTCAAAAATAGATTTTAATAACATGCCAAACAATAATAATTAGTTTCTCAGATATAAAATGTTTTTGTTCTTACGATAGTACAAAGCATGCGTGAGTCTATGGCTACATATATACAGATGCTCGTGATATTAACATGCTCACAAATGTTTTTTTTTTTTTTTTTGATTGTTTGTATTTTATTGAATCAGATACCTGCACCACAGATGAATCCTGCTGACTTTCAGTCTCTTCAAACTGTTTTCCTCTGAGAGCGCTGTACCAACATCAGATTTTCAACTACACTGATATTCTATGGTAAAACAAGCTCCTTGACTACTGATTGTTTTTTTCTTCTTGAATCCATGGAAAGAAGCAGAAACACTTAAATAAAACAAGTAAATATCAGGTATGATTTACTTGTTTCACTTGTTGAACAGAATCTGTTGCAGAAATGACTCAAAGTCTGTTCACATCTCTGTGGTTAGATCAGTGTGCACAATAATGTGTCTTTGACCTTCATTATGTATGTTTTGATTATACTGTGTTGTAAATAAAATACAAATAATTAAAAAAAAAAACAAAAAAAAAAAAAACATTTTTTTTCAATCTCCTCACATTCTCTTACCTGCCTCAAAGTCACAGTCACACTGATGGGCCATTAGGGGGCCATTAGGGGAGGGCCCTTTGTCTCTCAGGTGAGAATCACTTAATATTCAAGACCATTGCCACTCCCTCGCATATAGGCTTTTGATCACAAAACATGTCTTTAAAAATTTAAATCAATATATTGTTTTCTGTGAGTGAGTAAATAAGCTGATTTTCACATAATTTTGAAGCAAAAACTCTAGGCTACAAGATCCAGTTCTCAAAAGTCTTGTAAACATGTTCTGTATGTGTTTTATGGCCTTATTTCAGTGACTTCAAAATTTTAGTTTTTCATTAGCCACGCATAAACGTTGCTTTCTCAAAAACACAATCATGTACATAAATGCTGCTAACATATGATTATAGCCCAGTTTGTGCTGTTTACAGTGTTATTAGACTTTAGCCATTTATATTTTTATAAGTAACTGAAAAAAGCACAAATGTCAGGGCATGTCGAAACTTCTCCAGGCCCCCAAAACACCCTCAGACCCCAGAGGGTTAAAGGTATATGACACCACTATTTTGGCTAGCCACATACCTTTGGATAGAGTCTTGGTTGGGAAACACATCCTGGTGTCTCAGTTCTCGTGAGTGCTAGATGGCTGAGGCTAGTAGTGATTTCCCTCCTGGGGCCTATCATTGGTCCTAGGAACCTTAATGGAAGCCCCTTTTGAACCCTTGGAGTCAATCTCAGAGAAAATGCTGAGAGTGGCTCTGTTGCTAGCACTAACATCACTCAAAAAAGTAAGAGACCTGCAAGCCCTTTTAGTAGAATCTTCCTGCTTACACTTTGCACCAGGTGATTTTGCATCAGGAGTTATTTTGCACTCCAGACCTGGAATACATACTAAAAGTGCCTTCTGTGAAACCTCAGCCAGTTCTTTTGCAGGTTTGATTTCCTCTGCCTCATAAGACAATGAAAAAATAACAACAATCCCCCACTTGCTATGTCCAGTCTGTGCTCTGAGCTTCTGATATGCTTTGGTGATTGCAAAAGATGTAACACGGTCAACAAGCAGCTTATATCACATTGGATTATAGATGCCATCACCCTCTCCAATGAGGTGCATGGAATGGCATGGAAAGTATAATGAAAGTAGCTAGGCTTCCACTCCTAGTAGTTTGGTTCCCATGTCTGCTGAGGCAGCACACAAGATCCAATCATGGGCGTCACAAGTGAAGCTCATGAGGGGGAGTTTGAGACAGTATCAGGTTTTTCTTGGCTCTCACCCACTTGCTCCAGTGGTCTCACTCAGGATGGGGGGTTGTGTCCCATTACAGATCTGTTGATCCATACTCTGAGGAGATAAAGGTTCAAAAATTTGACCATCCTTCATAGCATGACTCAAATAAGATCCAAGGACTGGTTTGTTATGACTGATCTGAAGAACACATACATTCACATATCCATTCTTCCCCCGATACAGAATGATCCTGAGGTTCTCATTCGGGGGTGAAGCATACCAATATCAGGTTATTTTATTGGACCTAGTGTTATATCCCCTCGAACTTTCACGAAGTGCATGGATGCACAGCATTGGCTCCTCTGAGGCACCAGGACATCTGTACTCAGTTATATCAATGATTACCTGATTCTAGCCCAATTTCAAGAGATGCTGATTCAGTATTAAGATGTCATTCTTGTCCACATAAAATGGTTTTGTTTGAGACTAAATGCTTCCAGTGTGAAGGACAACCTTCCTGGGAGTACCTACCAATCTTCCTTTTGGGTCTTATGGCAGCTGCTTCCAGCGTGATACCTTTTGGTCTGCTGTACAAGAAACCATTAGAGTGGTTGCCCAGAACCAGTGGGTTATCTCCGAAGGGCAACCCGTTACGCACAATTAGCATTACATGCAGAAGCCTTTGAGGGGGATCAGCTCCTGAACTCTGGTCTCTCAGCTGAAGTTGTAAAGACCATCTAAAGCTCTAGAATCCCTATCACGAGGGAATCATAAAGTGTGAAGTGGAGAATTTTCACTTAATGGTGTAGTGAACGCAGGTTGGATATTGTTAACTGCCCAGTGGCTTCAGTGCTGGAGCTTCTGCAGAATTACTTCTCTGTTGATCTATCCCCATCCACGCATAAGGTATACGTGGCTGCCATTTCTGCCTTTCATACCCCATTAGGCAATGGATCTTTGGGAAGACACTAGTTGGTAACCCATTTTCTTTGTGGTACCTAAAGGATAAAGGCTGTGGTTCATACTAGAGTCCCGAACTGGGATCTGGCTGTGGTTTTAGAGGGGCTGTCTCTGGTGCCCTTTGAACATCTAGACTCTGTTTTGGATGGCACTCTTGCTAGCTATAAATTCTTTAAAAAGAGTAGTAAATTTGCAGGCCCTGTCTATTGCATCCTCCTACCTAGAGTTTGCCCTGGATAGGGTCAAAGCAATCCTACACACTAGACTGGGCTTTGTGTCCAAGGTACCATCAAATAACGCACGGCCTTCAATTCTGCTGGCCTTTCATCCTTCCTCTTTTGTGTCAGCAAACAAAGAGAGGCTGAACTTACTACGCCCTGTGAGGTCCCTTTAAATTTACATTCAGAGAACCTCTTCATGGAAGATATCTAACCAGTTATTGTTATGTTTTGGGTCTCCCAAGAAGGGTTCCCCAGCTTCTAAGCAGACCATCAGTAATTGATTCATGGAAACCATTTCTGTTACCTATGAGGCACACAATATGTCCTTGTTTCTGTTGGTAAGAGTCCATTCTACAAGGAGTTGTAGCAAATCAGCTCAAAAAGGAAATGTATATAAATAATTACAATTAATTATGATTAATTACAATTATTAATTTCAGCTGCCAGTAGTAACTGTAGCAGAATTAATTTGCCATCAACTAATCTGTTCATCCAGCGAACATTCAGTGTAAGTTCATATCAACTCTAAGAAAGGATATTTTCGTGGCCACAGAAAATATTTTCCTACAGTATTAATACATTAGAGCATGTAGCAATGATCGGAATCGTAAAGGGACATTAATTTGCAAGGCAGAATCAGAAACTCATGTAATTTGCGCACAAGAGTTTTATTAACTAAACACTAACACAAACTAGTTTAATAAACAAACAAACATACATACACTCATACATGGGAAAAGGCAAATGAGACTTGATGGATGAAACCATCAGGAAAACCAGAGAATGAAGCTATGAAAAGAGTCAGTTAACCACCTGAGTAAAACCATCAGCACCGTTTATAACGGGGTCTATAGCTTATACTAAACCTCTGTTTCGTTTAGTTAAATTGCATTGCCTTGATACTTGCATTGCCTTGGTCGTTGAACGAGTGTCCGGATGCAGTCTCGGATGAAATTCTTGATGGTTTGAAGGTTTGGTGGTGTTGGAGTTCTTCAAGTTCTTCCAGGTTTGAAGGGTGATGAACTCCAAAATATGTTATTCTGGCTTGGTGGTGATTGGGAGTTCCTTCCCAGGTGTAAAGTGAAAAAGAGCTAAGAGAGACATCTGCTGAGATCCGAGTATCTTTGTTGAATGGAAAGACAAGGCCAAAGCCTGGCACACTTAAGGGTTCCAGGAGAGTTCTAGCTCACATCCTCATCTTCTCAGCATCTAACAGAACCACAGACTGCTTGTGTCGAGGCCTGCCAGGCTCGATAGCGCCGGCCTTGAGACTTAGCAACCAGAAGATGGAAAGGGGATGAGAGACGAGTGAAGAGACTAAAAAGCCAGGCGGGTCACTGAAGTGAGGCCTTTTAAACCCTATGGAGGTCATACCCCTGGGGGGTCAAAGAGCCAATGGTGACTTTCACTTTTGAAGGGAACGTTTATGACTCTTTGTCTTAGACCATGGTATTTTGCATATTATGATTCTACTGGGGATGATGCAAAAACTACTAAAGATTCTAAGAACACTAAAATGTTGCATTGGTATAAATATTTAATATACACTCTCAATTAGATCATCCGAAGACAAATTCATAAAGACCAAACATGGTATAGTTAAGGTTAGGTGAAAGAGTAGTTTTATTATAAGCATGCATAAAACAGTATACAATACAAAAGACAATATACACAAGAACAGTAACAATATACACAATGACCTGAAGGATTTGTGTGTTCATTCAAAGAAAGGTTTTTCTATGAATTAAATAGAGAAGAGTCAATTTTATGGAAATTATGTGTCTTTCCTAAGGGGAAATGGAGTGAGAGTTGCTCTGCCCGCATTCCTTTGAGCAATAAAACTAGTGTTATCAGATTGGTTTCCATGGAACCAGAGGCCTGTTCTGCCTTTCTAAGGTGTTAGATGCATTTCGGGGGAAGGGTCCACAGACCCTCATAGTTGGCCTCTTTGGTTGGGTGAGGGGGCATTAGAGATTATTTGTTAAATATAACAAATAGTTGTGTGTCTGATGCAGGTCCAAATGCTGCAGAGTATTGCACTTCCAAAGCTTTATTGTTGGGGGTAGCCTGGGGACATGCTTTCTACCCCATGCTCTTCGGTGCTCTCATCCTGAGATTTTTCCTAGACAATTTCAAACCAGGATAGGCAATTTGTTAGTGTAATGAGGGGTCTGAGGCATGGGGATCCATTTGCAGCTTTTATTAAAAGGCAAAATCAAACAGGCGAAGATCAGACAACAGCGACAGGGGTGTCAGAGACAGATCCGAACTCGTAAACGATTACCAGGCTTAAGTCGAGGCAGGCGCCAGACAAGAGAAGTAACAAACAGTCCAGAGATCAGATCACAAGGGCAGGTGGCAGAAAATCACAGAGTCAGGTAAACAGTTCAAGGTCGTACACAGGAGATCAATGACAACAGAAGTAACGCTCAGTAGTGTTAGCCGGGGCAAAACAAGACTTCACAATGAGGGAGCGTTTGGTTGCAGCTTATAAAGGGCACAGAGATGGGAAACACCTGTGCAGCAATCAGTCTCAGGTACAGGGTATTGTGGGGAATGCAGTTCAAGAACTAATACTCCGGTGACGGTGCCCTCCGGTGGTGTTCGGGGAGGGTCACAGAGGCCGAGTTTGTGACAGAGCCCCCTCCCTGTGAGTGGCTCCTGAAGCGAGGGGCGGTTCTATGCCGAGGCCTTCCACGGGGTCGAGGAGCAGGTCTGTTAGGGTTAGCAAGATGGAAATCATCCGTGAACGTAGGGTCCAGGATGTCCTGGGCGTTAACCCAGGACCTCTCCTCAGGGCCATACCCCTCCCAGTCTTTGAGGTATTGTAACACCCTGCCTCGGTGTCAGGAATCCAAGATCTCCCTGACTCGTTACGCCTCCTCGCCATCCACCACGATGGGAGGGGTGCTCTCCTCAGTGGCCTCCTCCTGGTCCCCCTCCCCTCTCGGACCACCGGCGGGTTTGAGCAGAGAAATATGGAAAGGGGGTGAGACACGATAATTGGCAGGAAGTGCTAAACGATATGAAATATGAAATGTAATTTGACAAATTATTTTAAATGGGCCCACGTACCTGGGACTGAACTTTTTGCACGGGAGACAAAGACGAAGATCTCTGGTGGACAACAACACCCACTGACCCGGAGCGTAGGGATGACCTGGTCTCCGATGGTGATTGGTCTGTTCTCTGAACCGGCGTACAGCATGTTGGAGATGAACGTGTGCGGTATTCCAGGTTTTCTCACTGCGGTGTAGCCAATCATTGACAGCGGGCAGATAAGAGGGCTCCCCTGACTAGGGAAATAGCGGAGGTTGGAAAGTAAGAACACACTGGAAAGGTGTTAGACCATTAGAAGGCTTGCGTAATGAGTTCTGCGCATATTCAGCCCAAAGCAGATAACGACTCCAGTCGTTCTGGTTGTTGTGGCCGTAAAATCTTAGAAATTGAGTTAATTCCTGATTAAGCCATTCCACTTGGCCATTGGATTCGGGGTGATAGCCGGAGGTTAGGCTGACGTTTATGTTAAGCTGCTGACAGAAAGCAGACCAGACTCTGGAGGTGAACTGTGGTCCACGGTCTGAGACTATGTCCTCAGGTAGTCCGTAGAATCTGAATACCTGCTCCAGCAAAGCCTCTGCTGTTTCAAAGGCTGTGGGAAGCTTGGTGAGAGGAAGGATGACTAAGTATGGTGTTATGATTTCTGGAACGAGGGAGATCAGTGACAAAGTCGATGGCGATGTGAGACCAGGGGGGTTGAGGTATGGGTAAAGGTTGAAGTAAACCAGCTGGGCATTGATGAGAAGATTTGGTAATATTGCAGGTAGCACAGTGTTGAATGAAAGTGGTAACATCCTTTTGTAATGATGGCCACCAGAACCGGTTGGTAACGAGATGAACCGTGGCTGTGATGCCGTGATGACCAGAACTGAGGAATTTGTGAATCATCTGTAGGATACGTTGTTGAACATTTGCAGGAACATAAGTTAAGTTCGGTGGGCAGTCAGGTGGCGTGGGGTTGTTGGCTTGTGCATCGGTAATCTCGGTCATGATGTCCCATTGTACAGGAGCGAGGATAAGAGATGTGGGAATGACTGGTTCGTTGGGAGCATTCAAGGATGTTGTGGAGTCAAATTGCCTTGAGAGGGCATCGGCTTTTCCATTCTTTGAACCAGGGCGGTAAGTGACATGAAAGTCGAATCGGGAAAAGAACAGTGACCATCTTGCTTGACGGGGGTTGAGACGTTTGGCTGACCTGATGTATTCAAAGTTTCTGTGATCCGTGAGTACAATGAAGGGTAGTTTGGTGCCCTCTAGCCAATGTCTCCACTCCTCGAAGGCCGCTTTCATGGCTGACAGTTCTCGATCCCCAACATCATAGTTCCTTTCGGCAGCATTGAGTTTTCTGGAGTAATAGGCACAAGGATAGAGCTTAGCGGGTTTACCCTGACATTGAGACAAGATGGCTCCAATGCCTGTGTTAGAGGCACTTCAACCGTGAATTCGAATTCAGGATCAGGGTGATGAAGAATCGGTGCTGAGGTGAAACGTTCCTTGAGTCGCTGAAAAACCTCTGATGTTGCTGTGGACCAGGCGAGATAGCGCTTGCCTCCCCTAAGCAATGACGTTAATGGTGGGGCTATGGTGCTGAAGTTGCATATGAAGTGTCTGTAAAAGTTGGCAAACTCCAGGAAACATTGCAGATCTTTAGTGGTTTTAGGTGTGGGCCATTTTAAAATTGAGTTGATCTTCTCATCCATTGCCACCCCGTCAGCACTGATGATGTATCCCAGAAATGATGTTAATGTCTGATGAAACTCGCATTTCTCCATTTTGGCATACAACCGATGGTCGATGAGGCGTTTTAGTACTGCCCTTACCTGTTGCACATGAGATTCAAACGTGTCAGAGTAGATTAATATATCGTCAATGTAGACAATCACCGGCCTAGCATGTCCCAGAACACATCATCGATGAATGCCTGAAAGACTGATGGACTGTTGACAAGCCAAAACGGCATAACCAGATATTCGTAGTGCCCAGTGGTGGTAGAAAAGGCAGTTTTCCACTCATCCCCCTCTCTGATGCGGAGAAGATTGTATGCATTGCAAAGATCGAGCTTGGTAAAGTACTTAGCAGAACGGAGCATTTCAAGGGCGGCTGGAACTAGCGGCAGAGGGTAGCGGAATTTGACTGATTTCATTGAGATGATGGTAATCAATGCAGGGGCGTAATCGTCCATCCTTTTTCTTGACAATGAAGAAGCCTGCTGACGCTGGTGATGTGGATGGTCTGATGAAGCCCTTTGATAACTCCTCCTCTATGTAAGCCTTCATGGCCTCAGACTCCTGTTGCGTTAAAGGGAAAATTCTGCCTCTGGTGGGTACTGCCCCAGGGAGGAGATCGATGGCGCAATCGCTGGAGCGATGAGGAGGAAGTTGTGAGGCTCTGGATTTACTGAAGGCTTCAAATAAATCATGGTATTCGGCTGGTAACCCCTGAATGGCTGAACTTTCTTTGAGAAGAGGTTTAGATGATACAGGTGAGTGAAAATGAGGCAAAAGGCAGTGCTTGCGACATGTCTCAGACCACTGAACGATCTGTCGTGTGGACCATGATATACAGGGATTGTGTTTCTCCAGCCAAGGCAAGCCGAGGATTATGGGTTTCTGGGTTGATTCAATGGCGAAAAGGCGAATACTTTCCATGTGAAGAGAGCCTGTTCTCAGTGTGATGTCCTTGGTGATGAATTTGACGTGCCCCGTGCCCAGGGGGCGGCCGTCTAGCGCTGCCACTGCCACATCGGATTCACATGTAATGATAGGAAGAGAGTGTCTTAGCGAAGTTAACATCTATGAAATTGCCTGCAGCCCCCGAGTCGATCAATGCCAGAGAATCAAACTGTGAGCTATCAAACATTATGGTTACCGGAACTTCGAGTGTGGATAAGGTAAACGGATTAGAGCTCACCACGGATGACCCCCTGGAGGTTGGTCTTGTGCAGACCGCAGTATAGGCACAGATTCTCACGGCGCCGGCACTCTCTCTCCTTTGACGTGAGGTGTGTCACGCCCACTTGCATTGGCTCTGGCTCTGGAATGGTTCTCAAGGTGACAGCAGAGGGCAGTGTAGAGATGTGACGAGAGGGGCGTCTTGAGCACATCAGGTTGTCAATAGGAATGGCGAGCTCGATAAACTGTTCCAGAGTTCTCCCCTCATCGCAGCAAGCCAATTCAGATTGGAGTTCGGTCGAGAGACCCTTGCGGAACAACAGCTTCAGTGCATCGTTGTCCCAGCCTGTTTGTGCAGCAAGAGTTCGAAAGGTGAGTGTGTAATCAGCCGCCGTGCCGCTTCCCTGGCGTAGGGCTAGAAGTTGTTCCCCAACCTCCTTTCCATCAACAGAATGTTCAAACACCTCTCGAAACTGTCGCATAAAGATTCTGAAGGAGGGGAAAGCCATGTTACCTCCTTCCCACACCGCAGTAGCCCAGTCTAGCGCTCTCCCTGTCAGTAATGAACATGCAAAAGAGACGCGACTGTCATCAGTGGGGTAGAGCAGGGGTTGTTGGTCCATGAACAATGTGCATTGGAGGAGAAAACCCTTACAGTTGTTGGGGGCGCCGTCGTATTTCTTGGGAAACGACAGGCGTGGGCTGGTCATGGGTTGGCTGGAGCTTTGAGCGGCCGGTGGCAGTGTTGGTAGGGCCAGAGCAGCTGGTGGTGCAAGGCTGCACAAAGCCTGGAGTGTTTTGCTCAGCTCCTCCGTGAGTGAAGTGAGATGCTGCAATTGCTGATGATGTGCAGCTAGCATAGATGTTTGGGCGGTGACCTCAGTGGTGAGCTGGCGGTGGTCTTCTGTAATGAGGGAAGTAGTGTTAGCCGGGGCAAAACAAGACTTCACAATGAGGGAGCATTTGGTTGCAGCTTATAAAGGGCACAGAGATGGGAAACACCTGTGCAGCAATCAGTCTCAGGTACAGGGCATTGTAGGGAATGCAGTTCAAGAACTAATACTCCGGTGACGGTGCCCTCCGGTGGTGTTCGGGGAGGGCCACAGTAGTAACTGTCATAGTGACAGTTAGCATGGCAGAGTGAGTATTTTGTTCCTTATAGCATCAACTTTGGACACAGAGCCAGTTCCCTTGGGTTTTCGGGTTACGAAAAATCCTGCATGCCTATGAGCAACTTGAAGCTGACCTGTTTTATTCCAGGCATGCTTTGTAGCTTTCACAGTATGCCGTCACACGTCATGAGTGACACAGCACCAATCTGGATTGGAGTAGTTCAACAGATACTTTAAGTGAAGTCATACATCAGCATTCCCCATTGCCTGGATCTTCTTCAGACAAATTGAATCTGTTGATGCGTATTTCTATCATCTATTTATCGACTCTATGATACTCTGTTATATGTCATGACATCCATATGTTCAGCCAATCAGATCGGTGTTATAGCTGGTCAGACACCTGGAAGTGTTCCCACAGTATTAATTTCATGAAGCAAAGTATCAATCTCATGAACCAGCGTCTTGTTCACCACTCAGGAAACGGGTACATATGTAACCTGAGACATTAGATTTAGGGTTAGGGGTTGGTTAGAATTTATAAATTAAATTTAAATTATTTAAACAGTAAATCATTCCTGAAAATGAGTAATACAAATACAGAACTGAATAGTACTATTACATAGAACAAAAAATAAATAAATAAATAAATAAAAAATTAAATAAATAAAATCATGCTACTTGTGAATAGGAGAGTGTAATGCTTAAAGGAATAGTTAACCCAAAATTTGAACTGACACCATTGTTTACAACAGAGAGGCTATGGATTTCAGGCAAAAATGTTGTAAATAATGTTCAGTTTATTGCACAGACCGATCGTTTCACTTCATAAAACCTCAATATTTAATCATCAGGAGCTGCAGATATCAATTTTGTGTTTCCTGTTTCTGCTGTTTTGACTGTCAATGACAGTACCCATTGCGTTTTCTGAATATTACCAAGGACCATGGTTTCAGCCAAGAAAAACTGCATTGATGCATTTTGTGGCAAATTTTACTGATAACCCCTAAAGGAACTTAAATTACTCTGTCATTTTTGATCGTACTGATAAGAGCAATGCATCATTCGAATTTGTAAAGGGTCTACTTTTATTTGTATACACTCATATTAACAACAAAACTTTGTGCTTTTGTAAAATAAAAAAACAAACACTTTCTGTCTTCTCTGTTTCTGCTAACTGCTCTCTGAAATGTGTCACAAAAATGAACATAACTTGGCGAATACTTAACACACAGACATGAAACATACAGGTGCATCTCAATAAATTAGAATGTCGTGGAAAAGTTCATTTATTTCAGTAATTCAACTCAAATTGTGAAACTCGTGTATTAAATAAATTCAATGCACACAGACTGAAGTAGTTTAAGTCTTTGGTTATTTTAATTGTGATGATTTTGGCTCACATTTAACAAAAACACACCAATTCACTATCTCAACTAATTAGACTATTTCATAAGACCTATAAAAAAAAAAAAAATAGTGAATTGTTGGCCTTCTGGAAAGTATGTTCATTTACTGTATATGTACTCAATACTTGGTAGGGGCTCCTTTTGCTTTAATTACTGCCTCAATCCGGCGTGGCATGGAGGTGATCAGTTTGTGGCACTGCTGAGGTGGTATGGAAGCCCAGGTTTCTTTGACAGTGGCCTTCAGCTCATCTGCATTTTTGGTCTCTTGTTTCTCATTTTCCTCTTGACAATACCCCATAGATTCTCTGTGGGGTTCAGGTCTGGTGAGTTTGCTGGCCAGTCAAGCACACCAACACCATGGTCATTTAACCAACTTTCGGTGCTTTTGGCAGTGTAGGCAGGTGCCAAATCCTGCTGGAAAATGAAATCAGCATCTTTAAAAAGCTGGTCAGCAGAAGGAAGCATGAAGTGATAAAACAAAACAAAATTTCTTGGTAAACGGGTGCAGTGACTTTGCTTTTCAAAAAACACAAATGGACCAACACCAGCAGATGACATTAGACCCCACATCATCACAGACTGTGGAAACTTAACATTGGACTTCAAGCAACTTGAGCTATGAGCTTCTCCACCCTTCCTCCAGACTCTAGGACCTTGGTTTCCAAATGAAATACAAAACTTGCTCTCATCTGAAAAGAGGACTTTGGACTACTGGGCAACAGTCCAGTTCTTCTTCTCCTTAGCCCAGGTAAGACGCACAAGAGGAATACGACAACTGTAGCCAAATTCCTTGACACGTCTGTGTGTGGTGGCTCTTGATGTCTTGACCCCAGCCTCAGTCCATTCCTTGTGAAGTTCACCCAAATTCTTGAATCGATTTTGCTTGACAATCCTCATAAGGCTGTGGTTCTCTCGGTTGGTTGTGCATCTTTTTCTTCCACATTTTGTCCTTCCACTCAACTTTGTGTTAACATGCTTGGATACAGCACTCTGTGAACAGCCAGCTTCTTTGGCAATGAATGTTTGTGGCTTACCCTCCTTGTGAAGGGTGTCAATGATTGTCTTCTGGACAACTGTCAGATCAGTAGTCTTCCCCATGATTGTGTAGCCTAGTGAACCAAACTGAGAAACCATTTTGAAGGCTCAGGAAACCTTTGCAGGTGTTTTGAGTTGATTAGCTGATTGGCATTTCACCATATTCTAATTTGTTGAGATAGTGAATTGGTGGGTTTTTGTTAAATGTGAGCCAAAATCATCACAATTAAAAGAAGCAAAGACTTAAACTACTTCAGTCTGTGTGCACTGAATTTATTTAATACACGAGTTTCACAATTTGAGTTGAATTACTGAAATAAATGAACTTTTCCACGACATTCTAATTTATTGAGATGCACCTGTATATCTATAGAAAGCTTGAAGTGTTTACTTTTAAATGAAGTAATTTAGAAAACAAATATTCTCTGATAAAGTAATCTGTATGAAACCAATGTGATGTACAGTCTTTCTTGTCTGAGCTCATTACATCTAATGTAATCATGCCCACTAGCCGATAGGCTATTGATATAACAATCGTCCACTTGAGATGTGCGAACATGTAAATACCCACATCACCTCCATAAACAAAGCTGCAAGACTTTTCATCAAATTCATCTCAGCTACTTTTCATTTCTGGAAGAAAATGCAGTGAGAGGAATAAGCTTTGTATTTACCTCAGAATATGACGTGCTGAGAGGAATAAGCTTTGTATTTACCTTAGAAGAAGAACGCAATGCGCGGTTTGATCCAGCAGTGGATATCATTTACATGAGCAAGTGTTTTTTTTTTTTTTTTTTTTTGCCTGCTTGAGTTAGTTGCCATTCTGTTACTGTGATATGAGTTGCACACATTTTACTAGTTAGACTTTTTCCAAACTATAATTCCTGACTAAATGTATAATCAAGTGAAAAATTATGAAGTATGTTTCATTCATTGCATCTAAATGTCTCACGATGCCAGGATGCTTTTTTTTTTTTTTTTTTTTTTTTTTTTTAATGTTCTAGAAAACAATATAAAGGTAATATGAGAGTTTAAACTGTGTTTATGACTATAAAATCATATTATTTATTTATTTAGGAGTTATGAGTAGCCAATATTAGTGATTGCTAATGTCTAATGTTAATTGCTAATTGTACGTTTTGTCAAAAAAGCTGGTATTGCGCCTTTGGCTGCATTCCAGTTAATTTGTATGCCCTTCACTCTCAAACTTCCCTCTGTCTCAGATATGCATCATTGATTATGTTGCATGAGTGCCCACTACTGGTGGAACCCTTAGAATGGGCTTAACTGGAACGTCCTAAGCCCTTGATGACTTACAATCTTCTATGGAGTTGATTTATTGTTAACATTTTTCCCCTTACAAATTTGTTTGGTGCAGCATTCTATATGTATATAGGTATGTTTGGGCTTTTCTAAATGTTAAAAAAAAAGAAAAAAAAAGATTTTATATTAATTTCACATCCATTTATATATTATAGAGTTGTTTGGGGTGGGGATATATTAAACGTGATCTGCGATGACGTCACAATCGTATTGAATTGTGGACTATGGAGTGGCCTGAAGTGTGCATATGAAGTACACTCGCTCCCTCGGTCAAAATCAAGGGGCTGAGGGCCTGTCCATATAAACTTCCCACGTCAATTTCACGAAGTGGAACACACTTCAAAATGGCAGCAACGATTCCCCCGAGGGGAAGTGCTTAGGGAAGTTTGCGAGTGCGTGTCTAAAAGTGGAGTGGAACGCAGCCTTTGTTGTTTGTGAGCAGAAGCCGATAAGTCCATTTTAGTGAATCAGCACGCTGTATTCAGGTCAGGTGACAAGATTTCCAAGTCACTTTGAAAAAACGCGCTAGCTGAGAGGAGTTTCATCAAAGCTTACTAAAAGTGATCGAGGATGGATAATTTCGACGAACTTGATGAACCCTTCAGGGCGTAAGAGGAAAATAAAATCTGAAACTTTTCCACGGAACCTTGCAAAAGCAGCACGTCACAATGGTGAGGGAAAAGCTCAGTGTATCGCGTGTAATCAAAACCATACAATCTATGATCATAACAACGTTTGTCTAGTGTCGACATTGTCAACTGAGGAGATTACAAAGATTAAACAATTACAGGTTTATTACAGGTTTGTATAATATTTTGAGTTTGCATTTGACTGTTTTTATTCATTTTGAGGAATACTGAATCTGTTTTTTTTTGTGATATTAACCCTTTAACAGTCACACTAAGAAATACATTTGTATAAAATTATTTATTGTTAAAAGTGTGTTCCTGACACCACCCTGAGCAACTTGTATTTTTTTTTATTTTTTTATTTTTATTTTTTTTTTCCAGATGACCCCTTCACTACGCGGATACACAAGTCAACCAGCCAGTTGACTTAGCCATTTAGGGTAACTCGGTATGAACTAAAAAGTACGATGCATTAATGGAATTTTTAATTCGTGCAACTGAATTTTATTTATTTATTTTTATTATTTGTATTAAAACATTACAGACAGTGTAACATGTTAACAATACCAAGGATTTTATATATATAAAAACTTGTTCTTATTATAACAGAAATCCACAATAAAAAAAAAAATTAAACATGAAATGTAATAGAAATCTAATCATTTTAAGTAAACAAAGAAATACATCAAAACAAAATAATAATAAAAACAATAAACAATCGAATAATTATTAAAATTAATAATTAAAAAAATACATTACAAATAATAAAAATAACAAATTATAGATCTAGTGACAATCTATATAAAATGTAAGGTAAAAGGCAAATAGACAATGTAATATAATAGAAATATAATATAACAAATTATTGATATGATATGGTGTGATATACTGTATAACAAAGCATTGTTTTTTGTTCAGACAAAGGAACAACTTCATCTATGATCTTGTGCAGTGCTATACCGAGTTATAATCCCGTTGCTGAGTATAGCTAGCGTTCAGTTCATTTTACCCTAACTGGACTACTCAACCGAGCGGTCGAGCACTTTTCTAAATTAAGAACAGAGACACATTTTTATCACCACGTTTCTGCCATTTAACAAAATATACCGTTAGGAGGTCTAGAAAATTAAATCAGATGTATTTATTTATTTTTTAATCTCAACTTTTAACGTCACTTGCAGCCAGTGTTTGAAGAGAGGCATCACATCAATACATTCCCGGTTTTGTCGCGGCTTTTCAGCAACAATATATTTTTGCTGCAGTGCCACCCAGTGGGTATAATTGACATTACACACTCTGTTGAATGAGGGGTATAAGGACAAATGACCAAAAATGGGGTTTGGCGAGTTTTAATTACAGTAATTTGATCACAAAAAAAGGTCAACCGTGCAGTTACAATGTACGTTAAAGGGTTAAGTCTATGTAAGGATCCACCCAGATTGGCCCAAATATGGAATCCAACTGGTGGGCAAAGGTATAATGCGTGTAGGTCTTTTACTAGCGCTTCTGCAAAGTTCACATAATTTAACAGAATTTAGTTTCAATTTTAGTGTAGCTCCGTCTTCAATCTGATTCCAATTTCAAGTGATCATTAAATTTAGGCGATATTTCTAATTAAAAACTGATCACTAATGTTGATTATGTATTAATTTATATTTTTGATTATTCTGGAAAGCCCATTCTTTCAATTATTCGTTCATTAACGACCCAGTCTCGCTTAGTAATTCACTTGGCCAACGGTGAACACACGGCGCAAACTCACCAGTTCTGTACTTGCTCAGAGGATACAGGATGATTATAATACCTTTAAGTATGCCGCACCCTGCTAGTAAATAACAAAAAGTGTTTTTTGTTTTTTGTTTTTTTTGTCTCTATAATCACAAAAACTGTAACTTGTTAAGTCAGTGACAGTCAGAAATTAGAAGTTTGGTAGGTTAGGTTCTCGTGACCCAGGGTCACACCTGGCCGGAGATAGGAAAACATTCTCACAGACCCTGAGGGAGACACACCCCTCAGCAGCTTAACACAAATCTACAAATGTTTTCAATCTTACTCATAATATAAGTGACTGCTGTGAAATTCAGACCATTTTACCAGTTGAACAGAGACCTTTAGAATGATACTAAACATGAAAAGGTTAAAATCTTATCTTTTTAAGATATAATAACCACAAAATGTAAGGATAGTAACTTGAGTTCTTGACACTTCCAAGCCAACTTTCAGTGACCTGGGCCATATGTCCAGGAGGGAAGGAGGGGGCATAAGGCCAGTTGAGTAGAACTTCTCTTCAGATTAGAAAGTTTATTGTTTTGTTGCATGGCATGTGTTTTGTTTGAGTTCCTGACGTTTTGGTTTCATAATGTGATAATTTCGCCTCTTACATCTAGAACTAAAGAAACATGTTCACAAAGCTAACACAACGCCTCTGCACTTACTCCCAATTTCTCTCAACATGGCAACACGAGAGCTGTCAGTCAATACATTGGAAACAAAGTAATAGGTGTTACTTAAGTGTTACTAAAGTAACTCAGATATTTACTGCTAAATT